>JAJEJO010030837.1:0-11731 GCA_020662805.1 Glaucomys volans
GAATCCAGGGGCACTGTACTGTTGAGCTACATGACCCAGACTTTATTTTTTGAGACAGGGTCTTGCTAAGTTGCTCAGGCTGGCCTTAAACTCGTAATCCTTCTGCAGACTCCCAGATAGCGGAGATAAGAGGCATGTGCAATAGGTGACTTTTTAAAACCATTTATCAGTATTTCCCAGTGAGCATTCAAAATACATTACGGATCAAAACCTTCCAATTTTACCTGCCTAAATAGAAGTTTTTCATTGTACAACCAGTATTTTTCCCCTCGCATGGCATCTTCTTGAGTAATTTTAAATAGATTTCAAGTTTCTTATTATCAATTCAATTTTAAAGTTTTTGGTTTGGTCATATTTTTAAATTCTTATAAATAATCTTGCAATTGTTTGCTTACCAGTCCTTTCCCCTGGATTACAAGGACCTCACCGAAAGCAATCTCACATTATTCATCTTGGTAAATCCAGTATCTAGTAGATATTTAATTATTATTTCCTGAATTAATTGGGATATATATGGCATACAACTTTGTGTCCCTAGCTCCCAGCACAATGCCAATGCCTAATAAACATTTGTGGAACTGTACTTCAACTTTGGAATTCTACCAGTATTTGACTCTAACCATAAAGCCCCTGAGTAAGGGAAAAAAATCAATTTTTACAAACTACACTATTCTTTTTGTCATATATGTATCACTACACTTCTATATTCACATGCACACATATACATACACATAGCACATTTTTCCCCCTAGCAGGCTTAAAGAATACTGTTTCTGTACTTTTGAAAGACTGCTGGATCAGGTAACTTTTCTAATTAAATAAAAAAAGACTTTATTGTTTTAGATTCACAGCTAAAATTAAGAGGAATGTACAGAGATATCCCATATGTCCCCTGCCCCAGACATGCTCAGCAGAGTGATACCCTTATTAAAATTGATGAACCTCCATTGACACATCATAATCACCCCAAATCCATAGGTTACATTAGAGCTCACCTTTGTATTGTAAATCTATGGCTGTACATGAGTATATATCACATAAATCCATCATTACAGTATGTGGAGTATTTTTGCTGCCCTAAAATCTTTGGTGCTCTGCCTATTGACATTCACTGATCTTTTCTTTTCCAGAATGCCATACTGTTGAGATTATAGTGATATAGCGTTTTCAGATTGGCTTCTTTTGCTTAGTAATAGTATTTAAGGTTCCTCCACGTCTTTTCATGGCTTGAGAGTTGATTTCTTTTTAGCACTAAATAATATTCCATTGCCTGGATGTACCATGGACACATGTACCTAGTGGACATCTTGGTTGCTTCCAGGTCTTGGCAATTATGAATAAAGCCACCATAAACATCTGTGTTCAGGAAGCAGTGTATGGAAATAAGTTCTCAACCCCTTTGGGTATATATCTCTTTTTTTTTTTTTTGGTGTGGGGGATTGAGCCTTGGGTTTCATTAAGCTGATTAGGCCTTCACTAAATTGCTAAGGCTGGCTTTGAACTCCCAATCCTCCTGCCTTAGCATCCTGAGTTACTGGAATTACAAGCATGTACCACCACCACTGGCATCCTTTGGGTATATATCAAGGAGTATTACCACTTGATCATATGGTAAGTGTTTTGTTTTATAAGAAACTGTCAAACTGTTTTCGAAATGGTTGTACATTTTGTGTTCTAACCAATGAATATGAAAATTCCTGTTGCTTCATATTCTTGCATTTGCTGTTGTCCGTATTACAGATTTTGGCCATTCTAACAAGTGTGTAGTGATTCCTATTGTCATTTTATTCATTTTATTGTCATTTCCTATTCGCATTTCCCTAAATGATACAATATGGAGCTTATTTTCATAGGTTTATTTGGTATCTGTGAATCTTTTTTGGTGTCTGTGGAGGTCTTTAGCACATTTCTAAATTGGGCTTTTTATTTCCTTTTTGTTGTTTTTCTTTCTTTTTTTTTTGATACCAGGGATTGAACCCAGGGATGTAGTGCTTAACCACTGAGCCACATCCCAAGCGAGACAGAGTCTTGCTTAGTTGCTTAGGGTCTTGCTAAATTGTTGAGCCTCCTGCTTCAGCCTCCTGAGCCCTTTGAATTACAGGTGAGTGCCACCACGCCATTTTATTGTTGAGTTTTAAGGGTTCATTGTATATTTTGGATAAGTCTTTTTGTCAGATGAAAATATTTTTTCCTGTTTTCTGGCTTGTCTTCATTCTCTTGACACTGTCCTTTGCAAAGCAGTAGTTTTATATTTTTATTTATTTGTTTGTTTGTTTGTTTATTTTGCAGTGTTGGGGATTGAACCCAGGGCCTTGTGCTTACAAGGTAAGCACTCTACCAACTAAGCTATATCCCCAGCCCCCAGAGTTTTCTATTTTAATGGAGTACAGTTTATTGGTTCTTTCTTTCATGGGTCATGTCTTTTGTGTTGTTTTTGACATCACCATATTATTCAAGGTCATCCAGGTTTTCTCTTATGTTCTTGACTATAAGTTTTTAGTTTCACATTTAACTTTTAGGTTTATGATGTGTGTGTGTGTGATGCTGGCGACTGAACCCAAGGCCTTGCACATTCTTCTAGACAAGGGCTTTACCACTGAGCTAAATCCCTAGCCCCTATGATCCATTTTGAGTTGATTTTTGTGATGGGTTCATTAGCTTTGTGTTTAGATTTTTTGTTTTGTTTCTCTTGTGATATTAGATAGTCAAGAAGTGTTAATCAGCTTTCCCTTACAGTAACAAAATATCTGAGAAGATAATAATCAACTTATAGAGGAAATGTTTATTTTGGTTCACAGTTTTGGAGGTTTCAATCCATGGTTGGTTGCGCCTGTTGCTTTGGGCCTGTGGCAAGGTAGTACATCACTGCAGAAGCACGTTGTGGAGCAAGCCCACTCATCTCATGTCTAGAAAAGAGAAAGGGGCAAGGGGCCCAAAATTCCCTTCAAGGGTACACTCCAGTGAGAGGAACACCTTCCACTAGGCCCCACCTCTTAAATATTCTACCATCTCCCAACAGTATTATGAGTTGGGAACCACATCTTTAACATACAGGTCTTTGGGGGACACTTACCCAAACTTTAGCAAGCACCATTTGTTGAAAAGAGTATTTTTGTTCCTTTATCAAACATCAGTAGACTACATTTATGTGGATCTATTTCTGGGCTCTGTCCTTTCATCAATATACTTGTCCTTTCTTTCACCAACATTATACTATCTTGATGACTATAGTTTTATACTAAGTATTCAAGTCAGGTGATGTCAGTTCTCTGACTTTGTTCTCTTTCAATACTGTGTTCGTTATTCTGAGTCTTCAGCCTCTCCATTTAAATTTTAGAACCAGTGGGTCTGTATCTACAAAAATAACGTGGCTAGAATTTTTATTTGAATTGCACTGAATTTATAAGTTAACTTGGGAAGAACTGACATCTTGACAAAATTATTGTTCCTATCCATGAACATAGAATCTCTTTCCACTCATTCAGTTCTTTGATTTTGCTCATCAGAGTTTTGTAGTTTTCTTCATACAGATCATGTACATATTTTGTTAGTTTTATACATAAACATTTCATTTTTGGGGTGCTAATCTAAATGATACTGTAGGTTTTTTCATTTCAAATTCCATTTGTTCATTGCTGGTATATCAAAAAGCAACTGACTTTTGTACTATTAACCATGTATCTACAACCCTGCCATAATTATTTATTAGTTCTAGGAGCTTCTTTTGGATTTTCTACATAGATGATAAGGTGATCTGCAAACAAAAATAATTTTATTTCTCACTGCCCAATCTGCATATCTTTTCTTTTCTTATTGCATTGGTTAGTAACTTTACTAAATGTTGAAGTGGTTTGGTAAGAAGGAACATTCTTGCCTTGTTTTTGATCTTAGTGGGAAAGCTTCAAGTTTTTCACCATTCACTAATCTACAAGCTGTTTCTTTTGTAGATGTTCTTTGTCAAATTGGGGAAGTATCCTTCTAGATTTTCTAATTTACTAGTAAGAATATTAAGGCTGAAAGTTACCCAAGATCACTTAGTACTCCAATAGCAGAACCAATTCTAAACACTGGTTCAAAAAGATCTTATCTATTTTATCAAATATTCAAAAACATCAAATAGAAATTCTTCTAGCCAAAAGTTCCAGTCTGGGCAGAAGTATGGTGACAGATATAATTATTATATACCTTTCATAAGCTGTATTTACAATGCCATGTTCCAGATATTATGATGTGTTCAGCATTATTCTCCACCCTTTTTACTGTATTGCAGGGCTGGCAAAGTTAGAAATTTCCTCAGACTCCTATGCTAGCAGGGTTCCTGTTTAGCATCTGTCAACTGTAGGCATGTGCAAGAGACTGAAAGGCTAGAGGAAGAAACAATCTTCTGGTTCAGACAGTAGGGGGTGCCAGCAGACTGTCGTATGAAGTTGTCATGTCATAGCAGGATCCTATAGCACCTGGGTAGGAGCCAAACCTTGGTTCCTTAGAGTGGCACCATTGGCCGTGTTGGGGCAGGGCAAGGGTTGCAGAGGAGTACAATTCTGTTAAAATCATTCATGGGCAATATAGGTTCTTATATGTGCTGACTGCAAATGACTACAGGCTCCAGGAAGTATCAACTTCCTATAGTTCCTCATTTCTGGGCAACAGGGCAACAGCACCTCCTTTTGCCCTCATAACTCATTAATAATTTTGTCACCTAATTTTGTGTATTAAATCCCCTTTACTTGGTATTTTATCTGGCATTCCTATAACTAGAGAATGTGCTGTGCTAGAAAAATTAGATTTCCATTTAAGTTTAAACCTTTAGGCACTAAAATACCAATTTTCTTGAAAATGTTATTTAATGTTTCATATATGTGGCATTTTATTCCTAATTAGAGTACTTGAAACGCAACTTTTCTTCCTTTTCCATTACCACCACTGATTATTTCCTGAGTATCTCCTGTGTTGTAGGCCCCACGTTAAAGCTCAAGAACATGTGATGTGGAATCCCAGGCTAAATTAGTACTGACTGTAAGTGGATACTTAACAAATCCAATTGCAAAAACCTTTACTATAGCAGTTACTAGAGATAAAGAGTTGATAATAACATGGTTTCTCTTCCCTAGACACTCTGACAGGAAAATACACATGCAAATAAATAATAAAGAATGACAAAAAGATTCAAGCATGTACAATAGGTATAGTTTATACAGGGAAAAGGGTTAGTGGATACTAAGCCTATCAGAGAAGGCTGTACATGGAAGCTGAAATATAAGCTAGATCTTGCAGGGTTTTTTTGTTGTTGTTTTTGTTGTTTTGTTTCCCTGGTACTGGGAATTGAACCCAGGGGCAATTTACCACTGAGCTACATCTCCAGCCCTTGTTAGTTTTTATTTTGAGACAGGATCTCACTAAGTTGCTTAGGGCCTTGTTTAGTTGATGAGTCTGGCCTCAAACTAGTGATCCTCCTGCCTCAGATTCCCAAGTCTGACAAAAATGTTCTGTTCTTATATTACTTAACCTGTTCTCCCAAGAGATTATGGGCACGTGGTGGTGCAGCAAGCTAGATCTTGCAGTTTGAATAAGTGTAAAGATGGGTGTGAAAGCTAGTCTCCAAAAATGGCTCCCAACATTCATTTTCTTCTTATAAGCTTATATTTTTGTCCTTTGGTTCTGGGGTGCCCTAAAATGATTCTGACTAGTAGAATGAGGTGGAAGTGTTTTTCTGGGACTTCTGACCCCAGGACTTAAGAGATTGGCAGTTTCCACTTCCTTTCCCTGGAAACCCTCATGAGATGTTCCTTAGAATCCCCTATCATGCTTAAGAAGTTCATGCCACATGGACAATCAAGGTGCTATAATTGATCATCTGTGCTGAGATCCCACCTGATAGTGTCAACTCAGAGCCATGGAAGTGAGCCATCTTGGACATATCATTTTGGTTGATTCCTCAGATGACATCATCTGAAGAACTATTTGAGACCACCCAATTCTCAGAATTGTGAGGGATAAGTGATTGTTGTTTTAAACTGCTAAGTTTTGAGGTGATTTCTTACACAGTAATAGGGCTAATGCATGAGAGAAAGTATATGAGAGTTCCTCATCACTGGTTATGTCTCTTTTTTGCCCCTCCAGTTCTTCTAACAATTATCTAATTCCTTATGTTAAAATACTCCTTGCTTGGTTAATCACATGGTATAACATTTTGCTACCTTGCATTCTTAGAACTAGAGAATGTATTATGTTAAAAAGTTTTTTTAAAAATTATCTTTCAGTATTGAAAGTACTATTTTCCTGAAAGTTTTTAAATGATTTATACAAGGACCTTTCTTCTTAAACATACCTCATAAAAATGTCATACTTTTCTTCTTTTCCATTTTTATCACCATTAAATATTTTACCCAGTGTCTATTGTACATTGTATTATAGCTCTAGGAACAGATTAAGTACCATAAGAACAAGTAATTTTTGTCAGATGGTAAAAAACATCTGACAATATGAGGGCTAATCATAAGCAGATATTTGTAAACTGCAATAACCTTTAATACATCAGTTGCTAAGAATACAGGGAGATCCCTGTCTTTTAGGACCTCCCACTGATATAGAAATAAATTTGTAAACAAAAACTAATATGGTATGATAGACTTAAAAATAGAAACACAAGTTGAGTGTCCCTTATCTGATTTGTGACGAGAACTGTTTTGGATTTCAGTTTCTTAGGATTTTGGAATATTTGTATATGTACAATCAAGTATCTTGGGTTGGGACCCAAATTTAAACATGAATTTTATTTATGTTTCATATATACCTTGTACATATAATCCATAGGTAACTTTATACAATATTTTCAGCACATCTGCATTTTGACTGACCTATCACAAGAGGTCAGGTAAGGAATTTTCCACTTACGATGTCATGTTTGTGCTCAAAAAGGTTTAGATTTTGGAGAATTTTCAATTTTCAGGTTAGGGATGCTCAACCTATATGTACCAGGGAAAACTTCATACAGAAGCTAAAATATAAGCTGAATCTTGAAGTATGGTGGGGAGTTTGCCAGGTATACAAGGGAAAAGTAGGGACAAAACTTGTGCAAAGCAAGTAAAAGAGTATTATTTAGCCCAGATAACAGTGTAATTGGGAGAGGATAGAAAAGCAAGTTTAACTGTGCTGGGAAAGATACTTGACATAATGTGTTAAAAGTGGGTACCATAGGCTGTGGTTGTGGCACAATGGTAGAGTGCTTGCCTAGCATGTGTGAGGCACTGGATTTGATTTTCAACACCACATCTAAGTAAATAAATAAGGGTCCTTTGACAACTAAAAAAAATATTAAAAAAAAAAAGTTTGTACCTTATACTATTATCACCACAAAGGAACCTAATATTCACATTTGTATTTCTGGAAAGTAACACTGACGGTAATGTATAGGATAGACTGAAATAAGGAAGAATTAGCAGCATGGTCAGTTAGCAGGTTACTGCAATATTCAGATGAAAACCAATATGGCTATGAAACAGGGATTTGTAGTCACCCAACCTCCAAAGCAGCATGACTAGAATACTGTAAAATAATTCTTATTGTAAAGGTAGAAGTGGTACCATTGAGAACATAATTTCAAAACCCTAAATAATGAGCCATAGCTACTAAATCATGTTTTTTATTTGTATGCAAGTAAGTTTGTTTTGAGAAAATGGGGTCTTTGCAATTAAAAAATATAACTTGGCCTGGTTTTTAAAAGAAAACTTGTTCCAAGATTCCAAAATTCTGGAATATTTGAATAAGACGAAACTCTAGCTAAGTACAATGGTGCATGCATATGATCCCAGCAACTCTGGAGGCTCAGAAGGGGCATTAAAAGTGTGAGGACAGCTTGGGCAATTTAGTGAGACCCTGTCCCAAAATAAAAAAATAAAATGGACTGGAATGTAGTTGGTAGAGAACCCCTGGGTTCAATCCCTGGTACCACACCCTGCCCTCCAAAATACCCACTACTAAAAAACCTAACAGTAGGTTACATTTTTCTATAAGCTTTCTTTAGTGAGTATTCTGACCAAAAAAATTTTAAAAATCTCTATAATAAATCAACTTTATGAAACAGCTTCTCTAACAATATCTGACATCTGAATAACACTATGTGAATCATTTAGATAACAGTGGGCAGAAAAAGAAAGCTAAACATATTACCAGACATTACCTCTGCTTCCTTAAGAGTGAACTGCTCAATTATCTTGAAACACTACACAATTTTACTATGCTTAAGCAGGATTATGTTTAACTAACCTTCAAACAAAGGTATGAAAATTCATTCCAGTGTTCCCAGAGTACTGCTGAGGGGAAAATGACCTAGTAAAACAAAAATATTCTTCAAACTACTTACACTGAAGTTCCAATTTTTACTTGCTAGATGTTGTATTAATTTCTCTGAATCTTAGCTTCCTCATTTGTTTATAATAAAAAATAAACTTTGTTAAGGTTACCAATTACATGTATGATACAAATTTATATGTGAATCTAACTTTAAAAACATTCTTTTGTAATAGTAATAGAATGTTTCCGAAATAAATGCCAAGGTATCCCTTCATATTTTAACAACATTGCTACACTCTACCACACAGATTCTAGAAATTTATTAGTGACACAAATATGAAGTCAATGGCATCTCTATAAGCACAATAAAAAAGGCAAACTAAGGAGGTACTAGCATAACCAAGCAATTTTGAGCCTGCTGTATTTTCCGAGAATCTTTAGATTCCTTAAAAACAAGCATAGTGCTGGGCATGGTGGTATACCAAGGTGAAAAAGGTGAAAGCCCACCTTTCAGCCCAAGGTGAAAAAGCAGAAAGCTGGTAGACAGATATATAAGTGGCCTGGACTCTAAGGGGCTGAAGGGATCAGCAGATGTGAAGTTAAAAGCCTCCTATATGACTTGAGTTTTCTGAAAACTCATTTTAATCCTGGGCCTATTCTTTTCAAATCATCTGTTTCTTTTCTTCTTTTCCCAGTGACATCATGTTGCTTCTAACAAGGGTTCAGTTTCACAGTCTTTCTCCCAGTACCCTATCCTGAAAGAAACCCTCAATATTCTAAGGCACTAATTTTCAACAGCAGACGATTTTAGCCCTCTTCCCTAGTCCCAAAGACATTTGGCAATGTCTGGATATATTTTTGGGTTGTCCCAACTATGGGTGGGGTTGGAAGGGGCACTACTGGCATGTACTGGTTCAAGTCAAGGATGCTGCTAAAGACCCTACAATGTATAAGATAGCCTCTCACAAAATCAAAGAACTGGCCCCAAATGCCAATAATACTGAGGTTGAAATATACTGTTCTAAGGCTTTATTAAGTTTCTTGATTTATAGTAGTAAGTGATCGTAAGTTAAAAATTTTCTCCTTTTATTCCCTACTTTCTCTTTTCATTCATTTTGAGGAAACAGGATAAGGACCAGAGGTGACACTTTAGGTGAGAGGCTGCTTAAACTGTTGTCATTCTTTTCACCTTAGGCAATCTTACCTGTGATACTTATGATCCTGGGCAAGAAGAAAAAGAGATGGGGTGGAACAGGACTTGTGGCTACAGGGTCAGGGTTAGAGAAGGAGGAAATGAAAAATCCAAGTTGAAGACAGAAGACAGTGCCCATGCATGCTATCTGGACTGAATAATTTTTTCCAGTGGTCATATGGGCATCTGTGAGTTGGACAGATATTAATTTTAGAGACCTATGTGAGGAAATATTTGTGTAATTATTTAAATGTTATAACCAAAATATTAAAACTTAACTGAAAAATTAAATCACGTAGTTTTCTACAACTCAACACACAATTTATACCTCAACATATTATTTAGAATTACCTAAAACTTGTATTACTTTTGAGGAGCAATAACCCAATGAGTGCATACTACTACTACCAGTAATAAGAACAAATACTTCTGTTTTTATTTTTCTCTTATATTAAACAGCAGCAGACCTGCTGTAGAAGTATAACTCATTTGATATAATTTAGGTATTTTGAGAAATTCACTAACATTGTCAGGCCCCTAGACCATTAGGGTTATTCATTATTTAGCTACACATTAAAATGGTGCCTTCTTACAAACAATAAGGAAAACTGTTTAACGGCACATACTACAATGAAAAATATGCACACCCCATAACCCAAAAATTCCACTCCCAGGTACATACACACTCACATAAGTAAAGAATGTATAAGAATGTTCTTCACAAGCACTATTGATAATAGTCCAGAACTGGAAATTCCTCAGTTGCCCATCAAAGATAGAATGGATAGTAAATTTTGGATGTAATAAAAAAAGGATAAATGGAACACTATATACAACAGAATGAAAGAACTACAAATATATGCAACAATATGGGTCAATGTCACTTTGGTAGGTTGAATAATGGCCTCCAAAGATGTTATATCCTAATCTTTAGAACCTGTGAGTGTCATTTCAAATGGTAAAAGAGACTTTGCACATGTGATCAAATTAAGGATTTTGAAATGGGAGTATTATCCTGGAATATCTGAGAAGCCATAAATTCCCTTCAAGACTGAAGCAAGGTTAAAAAAAAAAGTCATAAATGTAAAAGAGGAGAAAGATCTGACTATATATTAGAAGATGATGTAGCAGCAGGCACATGGAGGAAGGGGCCATAAGCCCAGAAATGGCTGTCATTAGAATCTGAAAAAAAATGCATCAAAAAGGATTCTCCTCTCACAATCTGAAGGAACCAACCCTGTGGACATCTTGATTTTGACCTAATGAAAGTCCTGATAAAGTCCTGATTTAGGACTTCTGATCTCTAGGACTATAAGAATAAATCTGAGTTTTAAATCATTAAGTTTGGTAATCTGCTATAGAGATAACATTCATAAAAATAATGATAAATGAAATAAATATATTATGATCACATTTACATAACATAAAAGAACAGGCAAAACTGACTATGATTTTAAAAGTCAGGATAATAGTTACTTCTAAGGAAGAAGATGATAGTGTTGAGATAAGGGCAAGGGGTGCTTTCGGGTTGTTCATAATGCTCTGTCCTCTTGATCTGAGGGCTGATGCTGAATGTATTTAATTTGTACAAACCCTTATTTGAGCACTCTTCAGTATGTATATAGGTATATGCAATTTTTAAAACTGGTGCCTTTTCAATGCTTATTAATCTTACAATCTGCTGAAAATGATATATATTCAAGGGGATGGAAAAAGTCTTTACTAAATGACAACTTTATTTCTCAAAAACTCTGAAGATTTTGTTTTTGTCTCCAAAAGACTAAAAAGTTTTAATGACTGGCAACATATAACAGTGACTTTTAAAATGCTAAAAATAAAATACTGCTTAATTAGTTTTGTTATGCTCAGTTGTAAATTACAAAAACACAAGTAAAATCACATTTTCTGAAATAACAGTAAACAAACGAGAAATATACCAAATGACCAAAATGTCTTTTGGGTCTAACATTCCTGAAACTAGTAAAAATAGTGATAGATATCTCCCTATAGATCATTAAATATAAAAACAATTTATAAAACACATCAGAATTTTATTGCTTGAAGAATACAGCATATGAAATCACAAGAATGTCAAAATGAAAAGTCACTAGGCTTCAAACATATAATACATTAACAGATGCAGTAAAATATTAATTAACCTGAACTCTGCATCAGAAAGAAAAAGGTATGGAAAAATATCTAAGCTGTTTACTTGAGGAATAGATACACTCCAAAAAAAAAAAAAAA
>JAJEJO010030875.1:0-26411 GCA_020662805.1 Glaucomys volans
CTTGTACATGCTAAGGAAGAGCCATGTCATTGAGCCACATCCCCAGCCCCTTTCTTATTTTTAAATACATTTTTCATTTTGGAGTAATTCTATGTTTACAGAAAAGTTGCCAAGATGGTACAGAGAGTGTCCATAAATCCGTCACCCAGCTGCCCTGGTTGTCAAAATCTGAGATCACCATGACACACTGCCGCATGAGGAGGTGACAGTGGTACATGCATTCTGTCCTATGTACAGGGCAGGGAGGAGATTGTTCTCTACATCTAGCTCTAATTTACCACCAGATGTGATTCCAGGCCTGTCAGTCACAGGATCTTGGGGAACAGGTCTTGTCCTTTCATCCTTCAATCTCTTATGCCCCAATGGAGAATCCTCCCTGTCTATTCCTGAAAGGGTCCACTGAGTCACTTCCTGATCTGGTGAGTTGTCCCCTCCTTCTCCTGCTTCCCTGGGTCTCTGAGCTCCCTGGTACTGTGTCAAGTGCCTCAAGACCCAATGACAAAGTTCTCTCCAGCATGAACCTTCTTCAAGTCCTTCCTACCATCCTGGGAAAATTCTAGAACTCCCTCCTCTTGGATCCCATTCATCTGTTCTCCATAGCTGTATTCATAGGATCTAGAGACTGTCTAAATTGTCTTAAGGAAAGCAGTAGAGAACAAAGGGCGAACTTTTAAACCTCTTTGTAAAAACCAAAATGTGAGGAATGGATAAACAAAATGTGAGCTGTCCATATGATGGAGTGTCACTCAACCATAAAAAGGACTGAACACTGATGTCCACTCCAGCATGGATGAATCTCAAGAATAAAATGCTCTATGAAAGAAGCCAAAGTATTACATATGGTATGATTCCATGAATAGGAAGCATCCAGAGTAGGTAAATCTATGGAAACAGAAATTAATTTGGTGACTTCCAGGAAATGGAGGAGGAGGAAATGGGCAGTGGCTGCTGAGTGAATACCAAAGCTCTCCTTCTGAGGTTCTGAAAGTGTTTTGCAAGCAGATAGAGGTGGTTGCACAACATCATGAATGCTCTAAATGTCATTGAATTGTTTGCTTTAAAATGGTTCATTTTATGTTATGCGGATTTGCCTCTATTAAAAAATCATAATAGGTTGGGCACAGTGGCACGTGCCTGCAATCCATGCCTTGGGAGACTGAGGCACAAGGATCTCAAGTTCAAGGCCAGTCTCAGCAATGAGAGAGGCCCTCAGCAGCTTAGCAAGACCCTGTCTCAAAATAAAAATGAAAAAGGGCTGGGGATGTGGCTCAGTGTTAAAGTGCCCTTGGGTTCAGACCCAAGAACCAAAATGTGATGATGATTTTGATGAAGAAGATGATGATGATGATGGTGATGATGATGATGATGATGGTGGTGGTGGAGGTGGTGGTATTGGTGATGATGGTGTTGGAAGCTCTGAAGTCAGATCTTCAGGATTCTCATGCCTGCTTCACAGCTCAGTCTCTTGCTTCTTCCCTTTGGACATCTGTTAAATGGGGATATAGGACCACGGAGCTCCAGGGTTCATCTTGAGGATTCAGGAATTGGAATGTGCAGTCTGGTGCAATGTCCAGGGCACAGTCAGCTTCTAGCAAGTCAGCTTTGGGGGACTGGTCAGAGTGCATTCCGCTGAGTGTCACATGCTGCTGAGGTCATTGTTCAATTCTCTAAATGACTGTGTTAGTCACCTTTTCATTGCTGTGGCCAAAACACCCAAAAAGAACAGCTTAGAGGAGGAGAAGTTTATTTGGGAGTCACAGTTGCAAAGGTTAAGTCTGTGGTGGGCAGACTCCATTACTCTGGGCCTGAGGTGAGGTAGGACATGGCAGAAGGGTGCGGTGGAGGACAACTACTCAGGTCATGGCAGAGGAAAGCAGAGTGAGAGGGCAGAGCCAGGGAGAAGGACAATCCCCACAGCACACCCCAGGGACCTGCTTCCTCCAGCCACGCCCCACTTGCCCACCCATTCGAATTATGAATCCACCCAATGGATTAGGGTACAGCTGTCACAGTGTCATCATTTCACCTGTGGACATTCCTGCATTGCCACATGAGATGTCCAGGGAACACCTCTTATCCAAACTATAAAAATCACCTTTAGGTACCAGCTGTATGCTGCTCTCCACCTGCTCCCTGATCCAGTGAGCGTCCTGGTGGTCACAGGGGAAAATTTGATGTTCCGTTAGCAAATGAGAAGTATTAGACTAATGTCTTTAGAAGGAGAAGTTTCACATCTGCCCGGCCAGCGTTTTGTTTCATTTCTCCTTCTCCCTCATGGTTTGTTTCCACGAGTCACCAAGTTCTGGACCTGTGCCCTCTTCCCCACCTTCAGGTCCAAGTCATGACCTCTCTTCCCTAGACCATTCCTACAGTTTTCTCCCGAGTCTCTGGGCTCCCACTCACCCCGCCAGCCCATCACCCACAACATGAGCAAAGGGGGTCCCCTCCAGTCCTGTCCTTTCCTGCTGAACACCCTTCCCTGAGCACTGGGACTCCTCTCAATCTCGCCCTCACCACCTGAGCCCTTGCTCAGCCTCTTCTCGCCTTCTCCACAGTTCCGCCCCACTGCAAGCTCGTCCACTTTCTCTGTCATTGCAGGACTTGCTCATCTTTGGCTGAAATCGCACCTCCCCACCGAGCTGCACTCCTGGCCCCCCCACCCTGGGGCACTTTCCCACAGGTTGGACTAGAGCCGGTTCAGCAATCTCAGCACCATTCCATGTGGGCATTTGGGGCCGGGTGTTCCTTTGGCCTGCTGGGCTGTCCTGTGCATTGTGGGAGCTGAGCAGCACCCTGGCTTCCACCCACAAGATGCAGATGCAGGTCGTTTCCTCTGTCCAGTATTGACAAGCAAAAATGTATCCTGACGGTGCTAAGTATTCATCTGGTGTCAAAAACAGAAAAAATCTCATGCTGGGAGGGAGCCTCCTGCATCACTTTCTCTACTTCTTCCTTTCAAGATCACCACAAACACCATGACTTCACTCCCTACCTGGTTTCAAAACAATGAAAGAATTACATGCATTTGGTTCCTTCTCGTGACATCCATGAAGAAAACCTTGGGAAATGGCTGGGTCATCCTGTCTCTTTGCTTTCCATGCTTTTGCTGCATACCTGGTTTATGCCACACCCCAGGAACATCAGAGGAAAGAGGCACAGTGCTTGCCTCACCTGAAAAGGTCAACTCAGGTGTCCCACACCTGCAATCCCAGCAACTCAGGAGGCTGAGGCAGGAGGACTGCAGGGATGACCAGCCTCAGCAAAATTAGTGAGGCCCTAAGCAACTTAGCAAGACCCTGTCTCAAAATAAAAAATTAAAAGTGGTAAAAGCATGCCTGGGTTCAATTTCTGATACAAAACAAAACAAAACAGCAACAACAAAAACTGAGGCACATTAAATTCTAAGAGTTTGTTTACAGAGCAGTGACTCCTGAGTCAGGCAGTGCCAGACCACTTTATAAGGCATTCACGGAAACAAAACAACTAGAAATATTTGATTTGGTGTAGGTGAAACCAAGCTTTAAGTACCCACAAAGTTCCTAGTTAAAGGAAGGTTGGTGGGCTGAGCATGGTGGTGCATGCCTGTAATCCCAACTGCTGGGGAGGCTGAGGGATGAGGACTGCAAGTTCAAAGCCAGTCTCAGCTACTTAGCGAGGCCCTGTCTCAAAAAAGAAAAATGTTCTAGGGATGTTGTGAACACTGACGGGTGGCTTTCACGGTTCCCTTGCTTTCCTGTCTCCTCTCACCTGAGCGTGCAGTTTTCAGATGAGGGTAGGACAAGGACTTGCCTGGGTTTTGGAAAGCAGGACCAACAGGGAGGTTGAGAGCTGCTCTGAGTGGTCACCTGAGACCCTGGGAGACTTGGAAGGGGCAGGGCTGCTTCCTGAGAGGCGGCTGCTGAGCAGCTGGTGGTGTGACCAAGGACAGGTGGATTCTGCTGGGGCTCCAGGAGGCCCACAGAGTGACAGGAGAAGAAGGGGCTTCATTCAGGGCCAGAGACTGGTGCAGTGGGCGCTCTGCCCAGGAGTCAGCTTCCCCTCTCCAGGGGCTTGCGGGTTCCAGTGCAGGACAGAAGCCACAGAGGAGAGTCGGCAGGTAAGGGGAAGGAACGTTGGGGTCTCTCAGGGAACAGGTGGGCAACCCGGGCCTCCTCTTCCAGTTCCTCTGGTGCTGGGGCAGCTAGGCAGGCTGCTCTGGTGGGTGATGGGTGCAGACACTTCGCCCACCCCGTTCCTTCTTTCCCTGAGCTTCCTGAGAAAGGCACCAGTTCTTTCCAGGGGACAAAGGTGTCCATTGAAATGACATGGAGTGGCTGCTGCCCAGCTCCACCCAGTAGGCTTTCTGGGCTTCCCTGGGGGACATTCCTAACCCTGCCCACCCCAGCCCCTAGTGGAAGCCAGGAGGTTATCCCTAGTTCCAGGAGACTGCCTCTGAACCTGTCTGCAGGACAGACTGGAGTGTCAAAGATGGCATTAGACAGTGTATTCTTGCTGGGCCAGAAGTAAGCATGATATCAGTTTTCCCCTTAAAAACAATTCCAACACTCATCCACCATCTTCCAGGGGCATTCGTGTAGCCTGGCCTGTGTGAGTCTCCACGCCCGGGCTTTGCTGTTAGTTCATGGATGTGCTTGAGGATCCTGTGAAATGCAGACGATCCCCTCACAGTGCAGATGAAGAGACTGAGGTTCAGAGAGGCTATGCTGCTGTCTCAAGTTTCCTCTGCTGCTCCAAGCAGGGCTGGAATTTGAACTCAGCCTGATTCTGAAGTCTCTTCTCGTCTGACATGGAGTGAGACAGAGGGGACACACATGTGCAGGAAATAACATTCCTTGGGTGCTTCTGAATTTGACTGAAGGGAGAGCAGGAAATGATCCAGGTCAGAGACAGGAGAGGTGCAGCCGCATAGGTGAAGGCTGGGGACTCCTACCTACCCTTTGAGCAGCAATTAGTCCTCACCTTGCCATTGAAAAAAAATAACACCTTTGTTTAAGTCAGTCTTGTGATGATGGGAGGGTTGGTGGTGTCCTGGTCAATCTCAGGATCTTTAGGCTGACGAGGTCCATTATCTGCTCAATCGGTAATGCTGGAAAGTCCCCTCAATGACAGGTTCCTCAAAATCTTGTATCTCTTTGCTTAATTTATTTATTGATGACTAATTAACAGTACACAGGTCGATCTGTACATGTCCCAGAAATCTGGGATTGACTGCCCTGGCGGGGAGACTGGCCTGGGGAGTGACATCCTGGACTAGTTGGGGGACCCTGGGGATTAAGATCTCACTTTTCACCCCTCTGGGAGCCTCCTTGCTCCCTGATTTACTTCCTCCTACCCCACCTCCCTCGGACTGTACTCAGCGGCAGCACAGGTGTGTTCTGAGACTTGTGTTGCCCTGTGTGGCATTTCCACCCCTTTTCACAGCCAGGAGGATTCACTGCGTGTTCTTCCCTTGGTGTGGGTGGCTTCACTGAGGGGAATTATGGATCCAGAGGCTGTGAACGTGTGTCCAGTGTGTGCTCATTTCTCTCACTGTTGTGGGGCAGGGCTGCAATGGGGACAATGACAGCAGAGTCACACATACAGGCCTACAGAGAATCCCCAAGCTCATGGGGACCAGCAAGAGTGAGGAGGGACAGGAGAGGGGCATGGGGAGCACCAGGGAGTCTCATCATCCTCTCAGTCAGGGATGGAGGGACTGACGTGCTGACTCCCTGACTCCAGACTCTTGATCAGGATCCTCTGCAGAGCTGCAGACGTCTCCTGAGTCAGAATCCCCAGAGCCAGAGCCAGAGCCTGTCCAGAGCAGAAGCAGCGCCCCCTATGAGCAGTGCCCCGGCCCCTGCTGGGCCAGTGTGGGAGTGGTCCCATCAGGAGCTGCCTGAGGACTTCCAGTAGAGTGGGAGCTTCAGAGGTGTTGGGAATTCAGTCCAGGAATTCTCTTTGTCTCAGCATCACCTGTGTAACCCATATCCCTCAGGTCCCCTGAAAGTCCCCACCTTGTCTACACTGCCTGTTCCTCCCTGGGAATTCACCACTCAGAAAGAGCAAGGTCTCCACCATCCCTGGGTGTGTTTGCCCCATCTCAGCCACCTGTCCCATGGCTCTGGAATTATCTGGGGACCTGTGTGTCTACCAACAGACGTTACTGTTCTTCAAGGAAATCACTGGTCTGTCCTCTTCACCCCTTTGCTGGAGACCTCAAGGCTCAGCGTGAATGTGCCCCACCTGACTGCTGAATGAAGCTTCTTCCTTGTCCTGTGGGACAGACCGGACAGTTCTTCACTCCCAAACTAATGTACCTCTCCTCTCCCAGCCCAACCAGTCCTGGGCAGACAGTGGGATGAAGTGGCTCCCCACACAGACAAGAAGCAAAGGAGGTGATTCACTTGCTTTCTGAGTCCACTAGGGCTGTGAGGGCCAGATACCAGAAACTGGGTGGCTTATAAACAGCAGAAGTTTACTTCTTACAGTTCTGGAGGCCTGGAGCCTGCAGTCAAGGTGGGGCAGATTCCATGTCCTGGGAGGGCAAGTGTTCTCATTGGCCAAGCTCTCTCATTGTGTCCTCCTGGGGCAGAAGGGGCAAAGGTGCTCCCTTGGGTCTCTTCTGTAAAGACTCTAATCTCATTCATCAGGGCTGTGTCCCCTAATCACTTCCCAAGGGCCTTGTCTCCTGTTATCATCCTCTTAGGAGGTAGGATTTCAACATATGAACTTTAGAGGGACACAGACATTCAGACCATAGCATTTGCCACTCTGACCTTGGTATCTTCTGAAATTGGGGAAGCAGAACAAGAGGGCCTCCCCAGCTCTCTGGACTGGAGAGTCATGAGTTCCTCTTTTACATGCAAATTCTCTGTGGCTTCCCAGGTCTCTCCTTCCCATTCTTCTGTTTTTCTTTGCAAATTGGAGACCCTGGAAAACAGATGGGCAGTCACCAGCCTTTCTGACTATTGGGGGGCTGCAGTTGCTCCTGCTGGGAGAAAGTGTCTGGGAAGGATGGCGAGGAGGGCTCAGCGTGAGACTGCAGCTGGACATGCAGGGGGCAGTGAAGGTGTGTGATGGGGAGACTACGTTCACACCTGTCCCCACCGCGCTCAGCTGTCACTCCAGGTTAGGGGCAATGGGAAGGGATGATGCGGAGTGGACAGCTCCATGAAACTCAGTGGACGGAAACAGACCGATTTCTGTGTGTACAGTCTTCACGGGAAACTGCAGAGAAAGGCCAGGGGCTTCCCAGAGAGGGAGCAGGTGTGGCCACAGGGAGTGGGGATGGCTGGTGGTCCTAGAGTGCTCATGTCCTCCCGTTCTTGGAGGGCACTCATTTTGCCCTTTTTGGGGACACCTTTATCCATATCAGGTATTTCCCATCTCCCCTAAAAAATGTTTCAAGAAAAACTGACAGGAGTCCAAGGAGGCTCCACCTCCCAGGACATCCACCACGACCTGCCACAGTCCACACAATCTGTTGAATTCAGGCACATGCTTCCCACACGACATCCTGACCACCCAAGGGTGGCCATCCACGCTGGCCTTTCTTGCTCTGTGACTCCTGTTCACTGGGACTCCTGGGGGCAGAGCCCAAATAAGCAAAGCTCTGGAGGCTGACGGGTCCATCAGGCTCTGGAGTAACCGGGCAGCCGGAGAGCTAGGCGCTGAAGGAATCCATGCTGGTGGCTCAGTGGTGGACGCTTGCCTAGCATGCGCTAAGCCCTGGGTTCGGCACCCCGCATGGAATCCGTCCTGGTGAAGGGAGAAGTTTTGCACCTTTTAAGAATCTGCCTCTTCCCTTCCCACACTCTTCCCAGCCAGTCCCACCACATGAGGCCACAGCCTCGGGTCTCCGTTCCTCAGGCCGCCTGCCAGCCGGGCTCCCTCTGGTTTTCCACAGGGAAAGCTCACCCTGGTGTCTCCTCTGCACAGTCCTCCTGAGACTGAGCCTCCAGCCTGGGCAACCCCACTGTGGCCCAGGTGCCTGAAGACTTAGTGTCTGTCCCCTAGACAGTGACTCCTTGGGGACAGTGTCTGCTGTGCAGAGAGGGTGCGCACACCGTGTGGCTGCTGAGGGAGGAGGAGAGGTGCCCTGCTCACCCGAGTGGTCCTCACTTGTCTCCTGACCCACAATTGTCTGTGGCTTCAGGGGTCACTCAGGACTCTGGTTAGAGGGAGCCCACTGAGTGTCATTGCAGAAAATGTCATCCAAGGAGTAGGATGTCAACAGGGAGGGAGGAGACCTGGTTACTTAGGGAGGGCCTCTGCCCTCTCTGGCCTCGGGGCTTCAGAGGTGGATGTGGTGGTGGGGGCTGATCTCCAAGGGTCCAGGCTGCCCTGGCAGAGGATGTGACCTCCTCCTCTAGGAGGTCACGTCCCCACGTCACCCCCTTCCTGTGGGGCCTCCTCCTGTGGGGCTCCTAGTTCCTCAGAGAGGAGATCAGGGAGCAGACTTCCCCTGCGGACCTGCAGCCCCAAAGGACATGCTGCTGCTGCTGCTGCTGCCCCTGCTGTGGGGGTGTGAGGGGGCGGAGGGACTGTGGACTTACACCCTGCAGATGCAGAGAGAGGTGACAGTGCAGGAGGGGCTGTGTGTCCATGTGCCCTGCCAATTCTCCTACGACAGGAACCGCTGGGGTAACTGGAGTAGCGGGACCCCAGCTCATGGCTACTGGTTCCTGGGAGGGGCCAAGTTCGAGAAGGATGCTCCCGTGGCCACGAACAACCCCAGCAGGAAAGTGTGGGAGGAGACCTGGGGCCGATTCCTACTCCTCGGCAACCCGAGAACCAACAACTGCTCCCTGAGCATCAGAGATGCCAGGAGGAAAGACACAGGGTCATACTTCTTTCGGGTGGAGAGAGAAGGGTTAAAATACAATTACCTACATTACATTACGAGGTCTCAGTGCATGTGACAGGTAAGGCTCCAGGGCAGCATCAGGGAGGTCATGGGGCAGGGGTCAGGGTTAAGGGGGTCCCTGTACTGGGGGATATGGGGTCAACATCAGGGGCTCAGGGAGCAGCTGGGTCAGAGCCTGAGCTTCTCCAGGGCCCCACCTCCTGCCTTCCCTCCTGACCTCCTGTCCCCCTCGGGGGGTCCCAGAATGGGGTGGAGGCTGGGCCAAGAGGATACAGCCTCCAACCCTGCTCACCATGAACTTCCTGGGACAGAGGGCTGAAATCCACCAGACTCCCAGTGACATTTCTGACAGATCAGTGTCTTCCTGTTCCAGACTCTCCACAGAACCTGACTGTAACTGTGTCCCCAGGAGCTGGCCCAGGTAGGGAGGAACCTCGTTGGGGATGTGGGACCAGGGCCTCTTCAGCTCAGGGCAAGGCTGGGTCCCCCTCATTCTGGACTCACCTGGTGACAGAGCCCCTGTTGGGGAACCCGGGGACCCCTCCCCACTCACACCCCATGGCTGCCTTGAGCTCCTGTTCCCACCCCCCCCGGGCTCCTTGGGACTCCAGCACCCGCCCCTCACCAACACAGGGACAGGGGGACATTCACACAGCAGAGCTGGGCTTCCCAGACTCCTCTTCTTATTCCCCAGCAACTCTGATCTGAGCACTTGTGGAGGAGACACAGTCACAGGGCACACGCAGACACACACAGCAGTCTGTCCCCAGAGCTCAGGCCCCTCCCAGAAGTGACCAGTGTCCATGCAGCCTGTGTCAAGCCATGGTTTTTCCACTGAGAACTGAGAGGTCACTGGATGCTAGTCAGGGTCCTCATTCCTAGTGATGGAGGTGACCCAGTACACTGGGGACCTGAGTCTGTGGCATCTCTTCCCAACCCATAGTCCTGGCCCTGATTTCACTCAGCAGACCAGAGTGAGCCATGGATAGTCCTCATCTTCCTTCCCCAGCTGTGTGTACAGGGCAGTGAGCTCAGCACCTGAATGCAGAACACATCCAGGTCACAAGTTCTTCTCATTCTGAGAAGCATGACCAGGTGTTGGGTCCCCTGAGGGCGGACAGAACAACTTTCCACAAGCGAGGGGCGTGAGTGAGCGTTCCCAGCAAGCCAGGGTGGGGAGATCCCGGTGTTTGGTTGTGTTTCTGGTGTGGGGATTGAACTCAGGGCTCAGGACCTACTCACCACCGAGCGACACCCCCACTCCTGGAAGACCCTTTGGATCTTTGCCAGTGTCTGGTGAAAATTCTAATCTCCATGAGCTTTTAAAAAATGACATCCATACATTTTGACTGAGATGAAATCCACACAGCATGAAACCCAGCCAACCCACTTTGTACAAGAATGTGGGTTTGGACGTGTGCAGTGATGCACACCCACCACCACTGTGTGGCTCCAGAAGGCTTTCATCACTCCAGAGGGAACCCGCACCCAGGACGCCCGTCTTCTCCCCTGGCCGACACCCCCTGCTCCCCTTTGTGCCTTTGCTCTCTGCATGTTGCTCAGGAGTGGATCCCACCATGTGGCCTCCGTGTCTGGCCTCCTTCACCAAAGAGTGATTCTCAGGTTCATCCCTGTAACTTATGGAGCTCTCAGTCCTTCCTAGGGTGGCATCTGCCTGGATTGGCAAGGCCACGTGGGCTCATGGACTGACCATGACAGGAGGCCATTCCCACCCTTTGGCCTCATGAGTGGCACTGCTGGGAGGTTGGTGTCCAAGTTCTCCTGGAGCCAAGGTCTCTGAGTTCCTTGGGCGATGTTCTCCGAGTGGCCCATCACGGCTCGTGACTTGGGTTGGCCTTGTCGGCAGGTGCAGCGCCACCCGCTCAGCACACTCTAATCCCGCCAGCCTTGCACACGTTCCCAGGATTCTCCACACTCCTGCCAACACTGGCGTTTTCCTTTGTGCACAGACTGTGCTCTGCTGGTGGATGTGGAAGGGACTGTCACTGGGGCTCTGATTGGCATGCAGGGACCGTGACAGGTGATGAGGACATTCTTGTGTATGTGTCGGTCATGGTGGGTCTTCTTCGGAGGTGGAGCTCTCGAGTCCCCAGCCCTGCGTTAGACTGGGTGTTGGGGTCCTGGTCACTGGAGCCCTGGAGGGTTTGGCACTTGCTTGACAGTGGACGTGCCCCCTCTGAGGGCAGCTCTGGGCTCCAGATCTGTGTGCTGTCTTTTCACTTTCTTGATCATGTCAGTCGATGAGCAAGGGACCTCGTTTGCTGATGAGAAGGTTATGTTTTGTCTGTCCAATAGCCAGGCAGTCAGGGCAGGGGATGGGGAGACCCAGGCTGAAGGGCCCCATGCTTGGGGTGAAGGAGGCCCAGAGGAGTCAAAACCATGGCTTTGTGTGGGAGCAGGGACTGGGGGAGGGGTTTAGCAGCTGACTCTGGCCCCATCCACCGCAGGGAAGTCAGGGTCAGTGGCTCCGGTGGTCCTGGTGGGCGATGGTGTGATGGCTGTCAAGATCCTGGTCCTGGGCCTCTGCCTCGTCTTGCTCAGGTCAGTGTTGCCCAGGGATGAAGAGGAGGACTGGACAGGGCCAGTATGTGACTCTGAATCCCAGAGTCCCAGTGCTGGGGACCCAAAGGGGTCAAGAGCACGGGCTCTGGGCAGGGTCTGAGCTGGGCCGAGGGCTCTGCCTGGGATGTGGACCATCCCTGTCTGTCCCCAGTTCTGGTCCAATGTCGGGGGACACGGGCCTCATCAAGGAGGTCCTCAGGCCAGGCCTCCTTTGCCTCCCTCAGTCACCTCCAACCCCTGACAGAGCACAGGGCAGGGGACCACTGCCCACTGCTCCCAAGCTGCCCGACTGAAGGCCCTGGTCTCTTCCCCAGAGTGAGGTCCTGCAAGAAGAGGTCAGCGAGGTCAGCGATGGGTGTGGAGCATAGAGACGCTGTCACAGGTTAGTGCAGGACAGTGATGCAGTGTCTCACCATCCACACACCCTGGGACCCCTCCCCATAATGGCCCAGGTTGGCCAGCTCCCCATGGCCCTGGGTGAGCTACCTGTCCCCGTCCTAAAGCCCACCCTTCCTGCTGGGGTCCCTGTGGTCCTGGCGAGGGCCCTGTCCACAGCACAATCGGGTGTGTTTCCCAACCTCGACCTTGCTGTGCCCCGCTGGGGTCCTCAGTCACCACCTGGCCTCTCTTTCCTCCTAAGCCCGACCTCCAAACTGTCTGTCCATCCTGACCCTGGTCATTGCTGGTCCTCGTCTCCCCGCTCCCTGGATCTGCCTCAGATCCTGTCCCCAGCACTGGATTCCAGCCTATGCCTACATCCTCCATGGCTTGATCAGCTACGTGTCCCCTCCACGGATGGTGACAGGGGCACATGGCCAATCCTGGACCAGAGGGCCTCCCATGTCCGGGCCTGTGACCCCCATCCAGATCCATCCTCTCCCTGCCTCTGGAGACTCACCACACCCTCCCGGCCAGGATGCTGGGTCTGGGACTTCCCAGGTGCAGACCCTGCTCCTGACACACACCTCCCACCCCTTCCTGCCTCTGCAAGTCCTGGTCACCCATCAGGTCCTGTCTGTGTGTGTGTGTGTGTGTGTGTGTGTGTGTGTGTGTGTGTGTGAGGTTCCTGCAGGGTGTGTGTGGGGTAGTGGTCATGCAGTGCTGATGGGCTGGGTCATCACTGAGGTTGAGGTCCACCCTGTCCCAGGGTTTCCCTGGAGACTGAGCACACCTGGCATCCCACCCCTGCCATCATGGGCTGTCCTTCTAGAGATGCAGCAATAGAAACAGGAAGGAACAACGAAGTTGGTGCTGATGTGTGGTTGTGGGAAGTCACACAGGGAGAGGAGCTGGTGGCTAGGAGCTGAGTGTGCTGCCATGGCCTGTGGGGTGGTGTTTGGGCAGAGATGGCAGTGGGCCAGGACACAGGCCAGTGTCCTGAGGAGGGGACCCAGGACGGAGGAGTAGGGAACAGGACTGCCCTGGTTGGTAGGCAGAGGCTGCCCACTGTGCTCTGTGAAGTGACTGGGAGCAGAGGGAACAGGAGCAGTGGCAGGAGGGTGTCCTGCAGGCTGGGACAGGACCCAGGCCTGTGAGGACAGTAGGGCCCAAGACACCTTGAGTGTAGCAGGACCCCTGGGCTGGCCTGGTCAGGAAGGGCCAGAGTGGGTCCTGCTGCAACAGAGAAGGGAAGGGGCCACTGCAGCCTCCTGGGGAGCTGAGGGAGGAGGACCAGGCAAGGGTGAGGGGAGGACGATGGGTAGGGCTGGAGGGTCAGAGTAAGAGTGTCCAGTGGATGGGGTCAGTGGGGGAGAAGGGTGGGGACTTGGCAGAATGCTTCCCTGAGCATCCGAAGGTGCGGCCTGGCCCACAGAGGAGCAAGGCTGTGGGAAGAGGTGGGTCTGAGACGCTCCCTGGCCCAGAAGGGATCCCAGGAAGAGAGCCGTCCACACCACAGGACAGAGTAGAGAATCGAGCCTGCGGAACCAGTGTGTCGCTGGGGAACAGCAGGTCACCTGGGCCGGGGGAGAGGAAGCAGTCACCTTGGGTGACCTTCATGGCAGCAGCTTTGTGTGTTAGTTCAAACCATTTATGTGGATGTCTTTGACGTTTTCAAGAAATATTTCCAGTTTCATGAGGTCCAGTTGACAAATAAAACTGACACATATATGTGGACACCCTGACTAGTGAATATTCGCCTCTGTGCTTAATTATGCCACCATCACTGTTATTATGTCATGGACAGTAGGAGTGTTCTCTGCTCCCTGGGGACAGCACTGAGCTCCGACTCTCCCACACGTGGAGTCTGAGCCCATGGACTCGTCTGAGCTCCCTCAGCAGCACCAGCACCTCTGCGCGTCCAGCTGACACCCCTGTGCTTGTGGGAAGCCTGCTCTGGACCCGCAGTGTCTGCCGGGTGTTGCTGTGTGAGGGAGACTGTGAGGGGCCTCTCCTGGCAGGGTTGACACACGCCCCATGAGGTGCTGAGTGTCCCTGCTGTGCCCTCCAGCCCAGGACTCACTCCTACCACTGCAGCCCTGTCCCTTGAGCCAGCCTCTCGCCTGGTGCTCCCCAGTCTTTACCACCACCCTGTGCTCTTGCATTTGAGTGAGAATTTGTCACGTTCCATGAACAAGGACACCTGAGATGTTTGTCCTTCTATTTCTGGCTTATTTCACAAAGAACCATGTCATCCCAACTTCTTTTGAAAATGGCAGGTTTCCTTCTGTTCCAAGGCTGTATAAGATCAACCTGAGCATGTGTGTGTGTGTGCATCACTTCTCCACATATGCCTGTGCACTGGTGGACATTTGGGCTGGTTCCACACCCTGGCTAATGTGGACAGGGCAGGGATGGACGTGGGGTGCAGGTGTCCCTGACTAGCTGGTTCCTTTGCTGTGGCCATTTGCACCCAGCAGGGGACTGACGATGCTGGGCTGGCTCTGCCCTCAGCGCTGGCGCTGTGCTGTGCTACACGATGGCTCTCCTGAGTGACACTCCCACAGACAGGCTCCTCTCCTCCACACCTGTGCCCACGCTGGGCTCTGCTCTTTCTGACACTGGCTGTCCCAGCAGGGCTGTGAGGACACCCCACTGTGCTTTTGATTTGCATTTTCCTGATGATCAGTGACATGGAGTGTTTTAAAACCTGTTTATGGTTCACATGAATCTTCCTCAGTGAAATGTCTATTCAGTCCTTGTCCGTCTGTAATAGGTGGCTTCCTGCTGGGAATCTTTGTGTTCCTTGTGTCCTTTGGCTATTAAGCCCTGACCCAATATGTGTCTATGTTGGTACCTATGTGACCCTCTCCCTTCTCTCCCCGTCACCTGCCTGGTCACTTCCTCGGTTCTGCAGAGACTCTTCACTTTGCTGCAACCCCATCTCTCCTCTCTAGTTGTTGTCCCTGTGCTTTTGGGGTCACCCAGAAAAGAATCCCACTGCCAAGGTCAAGGTCAAGGAGCTGTCCCCGTGCTTCCTCTAGAGGTGTGCACAGCTCAGGTCTCCCGTTTGGGCCTTTCCTCTGTTGGATGACTTCGTACATGTGTTGGATCACGAGTGACAGCAGTTGAAGTGGAGGGTGAGGATGGGGGTGGAGACTTCACTGGAGAAAGTTCAGGAAAACCTGGAAGGAGGGAGCAGCGAGGGAGTACAAGGCATCCTTAGAGAAGTTTGGTTGAAAGAGGGACAGACCAATGGCTCTGGGGACAGAAGGCTTTCCTTGGCACCTTCTCCACAAACTCCAGAGCTGCCCATTGATCTGAGGTGGCCAGGTGGCCAACCCCACACCGTCTCTGCAGAGCTTGGGGAGGGTCCACCCCCTGATGCTCCCAGGTTGTCAGCCTGGACCCCTGGCTGCCACACTTCTGTCTCTACCTCTGGGTGCATGGCCTCCTTCCCCCATAGTGTGCCTCATCTCCCACAGAGACCCTTGTGACTGGATTTAGGAGCCCACTGGATAATCCTGGATGACCCCCACTACTAAAGGTCCTTCACTGAATCACATCTGCAACCCCGTCACCTAGCAGGATAACATGTACAGATTCAGTAGTAAGGCCTGGGACTCTTGGGTAGCTCCCTTCAGCCCACAACCCTGTCCTGTGACCTCCTGCCCCTGAGGAGGCCCATGTGTCCCCTGAGCTTGACCCTGCTCATCACCTGGGCTCAGCTCTTCCTGCCCCAACACACCAGTGGGCTCCTGGTGTGCACCTCATGCTGGGGAACGGGACCTGCTGTGCTGAAGGGGACATTGAAGGGGAGAGGAAAAGTGACCTGGGAGGAAACAGCTGGGACTAGGGAGAGTCTTGTCTCCAGAACTTTCCAAGGAAGGACCCTTGGGCTGGGGCTGCAGCTCAGTGGTAGAGTGCTTGCTGAGCATGTTGTAGGCACCGGGTTCCATCCTGGAGGAAGGACCAAGCTACCTGCAAACAGACAAAGAAGCAAAGATGGTCCCCATGTGACTGAACATGGTCATTGTAGAAGAGAGCATCACATGGCTGCATTAAAACAATGGGGAGAGGACCTGGGGACATTTCTCCTGGGATGTACAAATGGTGGCTGAGCATGTGCACACACGCAGCATCAGTCGACACCTGAGAATGCCACCCAAATATCCCATCGAATGTCACACAGCCCTGTGAAATATGTGCCCCATAAAGTCATGAGCGACCCTGCTGCCCATCCCCAGGGTTCCTATTTTAAAATGGGAAACACAAGTGCCAGGAGGATGTGGGGAGCTCAGGGCCTGTGCTCTGCTGCTGAGAGCGAGAAACAGGGCAGTGGCTGCAGGGAGCAGAGCAGGGTTCCTCAACATCAGGAACAGGTGACACAATCCTGCAGCAGGTCCCCCTCTGACCACACACCCCAAGAGCCCACAATCTGTATCCCCCACGGTCAGCACAGCCGCACTCATGACAGCTAAGGATGGAGCAGCTCAAGTGTCCATCAACAACCTCAGGAACATAACCTGCCTGCAGTGGAGGGTGACTCAGCAAGCACCTCAGTAGGGGTGCACCCTGCCTGCAGATGTCAGTCACAGAGGACAAGCCTCGGCCTCCACTGAGGTGGGGCGCCTAGAGCAGGAGAGTTCACAGACAAGGAGTGCAGCGGTGTTTCCTGGGTGGGCCAACAGGAAGGGGCCTCTAAGGGGCACAGACCTCCAGTTACTGGGGAGAGGAAAATAGTCTTGTGTGGATCCAGGTGGGTGGATGACCCCAGTGTCACCTCCTGGTGCACCTCCAATGATCTTGCATCCTGTTCCCTGTGTGTTTTACCATAACAGCAAAGAGGAGCAGGCGCCTGGCCAGCCACCTCACTGAAGGAGAAAAAGCAGTGGCCAGTCACCAGGCAAGACCCTGCTCCACAGTGTTGGCCTTGTGAGGTTCCAGAAAGTAGCCAGGTGTGGTGTGGTGCCCATTCCTTGGGACAAATGGAGGGACAGGAAGAGGAGGAGCCTGGAATGAAGTGGACCCAGTCATGCCTGCGTCTTCACGAATCCAGCTCCTGAACTTGACCCTCTCAGGCACCAACACCCTTCCCATTGAGAGAAGAGTGAGTGAGCAGAAGGAAGCCCAATGGGGAGAGGGAGGGGCAGGGGAGGAAGGAGGGAGGGAGGGACCGAGCCCTGGGAACTGAAGTGCAGCCAAGGACCTCCCTGCACAGATGACCCTGTCCACATGAACCCCGCTCTCAGGCACAGTGACAATGCACTAATGAAACTTTACAAAGGAAAAAAGGAAGGTAAACAATAAACTGATCTAAGATCACCTGAGGACACCAAATGCTGAGGGGACCTGCAGCCAGCAGAGCTCACTGAGCCTGTCGGTGGGGAACCAAAGGCACCACCTCACTGGGGAAGAGTCTGGAAATTTCATCTGAACATGAACTTTCCCTCAACACGGGATCAGGCACAGGTCTCCTAAATCCTCACCCCAGTGAAATGTGAAGTCATGTCCACACAAGCAGCGGCCTGTCCATGTGTTCTATGTTTAGAGCAGCTTTCCTTCACAGTCACCAGGGCCTGAGCAGTCATGTCACATGATGTCACTGTCACCTGGTGAATGTGTAGAGAAGGTGTCATGGAAGCCACGTGGGCTGGTCTGAGGTGACAGAGTCACATGCTGACATACCAAACCAACCCCGCCATGACCCTGGAACCCCTGCTGCCAGCAAGTGAGTCCAGACTTGGAAGCCTGGCTGGGCGAGGTGGAAGCCAGACCAGCTGGACCGTGTCACCCTGTCCATGTGATCCCCTGGAGCTGTCTGAACACCTGACATCCTGGATGCCATTTACTGGTGAGAAGCAGACTAATGTGGAAGTGGCAATGTGGGTGACAGGGACATCCCCAAATCCCCCCAGTGCCCACCCCCCAGGCTGCACTCTTGGGAGGCAAGCTCCTTCTCGCTGGTTGGGACCTCCTGCTCCCTCTCTGTCCCACCTGAGGACACTGGGCATTCCTGTTCTAGAGGTGCCGCTGACCCTGGGAGTCTGCACTAGATGCTGGGAACAGCTCTGTGCTCACATTTACAAACACACCCATCATGCTACCGAGACACGTGGAGACTCACCAGCATTCATAGACCTGAAGCCAGAAGCCCGAGGCCTGAGGCTCCTGTGTGGGGCGTCCCAGGTGAGGACCAGGTGTGCTGGCCTCTTGTAGACTCTCAGCAATGTAGAGAGCTCCCTGTGGGAGAGTGAATGGCTGGCGGGTGGTGCCCCTGCCTTTCTTCTGCTCCAGACACAGACCCCTCAGAGCCCCTCCTGCAGGACCCACCACTCCACGGGAGGAGACCAGGCTGGCTCTAGGTGCAGGCAGGAGATGGCCAGCTCCTGGTGTGAACAGTAGTACTCAGAAAAGTCCTTCATGGCGGGAGGACTCAGACCCCTGTCAAGGTCACATGCTTCCAGTGTTCCCAGGGTCCTGATCCTGTCCTGAGGGTTCCAGGGAAGCACCAAAGATGGGGACAGGACATGGTCTCTGCTCTCCCCCGCTCCTCTCTGGCAGGCCTCAGGGTCTCTGGCTGTGGGGTTTCTGCCCTCTCAGCACAGAGGACTTGACTGCAGGGGTGAGCAGGTCTGAGGTTCCTCTCCTGAGAACTGCCCAGGTCTCCACCCTCCCCAGCTTCCCTGGGTCCTGCCAGCTTCCCCTCCGCACGCTCTTGCTGCCTCTGCCTCATGATGCTGTGGCAGCTGCTGTCCCTGCTGTGGGCAGTCGGGTGAGTCCATGGGGAGGGGCCGTGGAGGGTGCCCCATGATGACCCTCAGCTCTCTATCCCAGGTTCAGGACGAGAGCTATAGGCTGGATGTGTCGAGGTCCGTGACAGTGCAGGAGGGTCTGTGCATCCTGGTGCCCTGTAACTTCTCCTACCCTGGCTCAGGGACTGGCAATGTCTAAGGCCACTGGTTCCATGAAGGGGTCAGTACAAACAAGGACCATCCACTGGCCACAAATCACCCTAATCAGAATGTGCAGGAGGAGACCAGGGACCGGTTCCGACTCCTTGGGGACTCAAGAACCAAGAACTGCTCCCTGAGTATCAGAGATGCTCGCAATAATGACAAAGGCTTGTAATTCTTTCAGATGGAGCAAAGAGATTTAAAATGGAATTATGTACACGATCAGGTCTCAGTGAGTGTGACATGTAAGACTCCAGGGTAGCCTCAGGGGGGTCACGGGGCAGGGGGCAGGTCTGGGGGGACCCTGCCCTGGGGGAGGTGGAGCCAACCTAAGGGGCTCAGGGAACAGCTGGATCAGAGCCTGAGCTTCTCTCAGGGCCGCACCTCCCTCTCTCCCTCCTGACCCTCCTGTCCCCCTCTGCTCCCCAGCCCTGACCCACAGCCCCGACATCGTCATCCCTGGGACCCTGGAGTCTGGCCATCCCAGCAACCTGACCTGCTCTGTGCCCTGAGCCTGTGAGCAGGGGACACCGCCCATCTTCTTCTGGGAGGGGACCTCTGTGTCCTCCCTGGGCCTCAGCATCTCCCACTCCTCCGTGCTCACCCTCACCCCGCGGCCCCAGGACCATGGCACCAACCTCTCCTGTCAGGTGATGTTCCCTGCAGCTGGTGTGACCACAGAGAGAACCATCCAGCTCCATGTCAACTGTGAGTGTTAAGCCTGGACACCTGGGTCCCTAGGGATGTGAGGAGCTGGTGAAGAAGGCTTGGGTCCCAGAGCTGGGGACACTTTGTGGCTATGTCCTGGGGCCCTGGTTGAATCAGGGTCTTTGGGTAACAGGCCCTAACCCTCTGTGTGTCTGTGGTTTCTGGGATGGGTGTGGGGAGTGCTATCTTATCTCACCCTAAATCCAACCAAAAGGGGAACAAACCCTGTCTTCCTCTCCCAGATGCTGCAGAGAACCCTCAGGCAGGGTCTCCCTAGGAACTGGCCCAGGCAGGGAGCAACCTTCCTCCCGGGGCTGTTTCTGAGCCAGGGTGGTTCATACCTGGCTCCTTGGTGTGGGAAGCCTGGAGAGGCCCAGGTGATCGTGGGCAGCTCAGCAGGCCTCCTTCCTAAGGATCTTCCCACACTGGGGCAAGGGCAGTGGGGGTGACCAGCAACTAGCACCCTGCACACCCCAAGGGATTTTCTGCATTTCCTTCCAATCACTCAATGTCTTGGGGACATTTTAAAAACAGCCTTTATTTTTTGAGGAGTTTAAGGTTTGCAGCAAAATCAAGGGGCACGTGCAGAGGTTTCCAGGATGCCTGGGGCCCTTGCCTGTTCCCCGCCTCCCATTGTCAACATCCCGCTCCAGAGTGGTTCATTTACTACAGACCATGACCCCATGCGGACATGTCACCAACACCTGGTTCTGGTCAGGGTCCTCCCTGGAGTTGTGCATTCCGTGGGTTTTGACGTGTAGCACCATCATACAATCAGACAGAAGAGCTTCGCTGCCCTAGAAGTATCTTTGGGAATTTTTCTTTTTTCCTGTCAATCTTCATCCCTTGGTGCTGACCTCTGCCCCGAAATCAGCACCACCACCCTGTTCCCATTAGCATGGCATCTGGTTCCCTCACTGGGAAGCAAGACCCCAGCAGGGCAGGGCTGGTTCCCTCAGCAGCCCTCCTCACCTGTTGACTGGCACCACCCATAGTCACACTCCAACCCTCGGTGTCCAGATTCCTGGAGGTAAGCCAGGGAGTCCAGGAGCTTGCCCAGGTCTGACTTCAAGGTCTGACATCAGTTCCCTGCCCCACTCTGCTTCTAGTCCCTTCTGCATGCACAAGGACCACTCTGACCCTAAGTGACAGGGCACGTGGAGACCAGGAGAGGAGGCTAGGGAAGAAGGGAGGGATGAGGTCCATCAGGGTCCTGCAGACTTCTCTCTCCCTGGCCCTGTCCTGAAAGGAAAGCCCTTATAGCTCATAGCTTCATGGTTCCACTGTGACCAGGTGTGGAGTCTGTGGCATGGAGACCCTGGGGGGAGAGAAAGTGGGGTCCCTGGTCTGGACAAGAGCCTGGGGGTGGACAGGAGGCATGGGGTGAACTGTGTCCTTCATCCTAAGGCTGAGGTCTTCTGATGGGTGGGACGACTTAGGGGTTGAACGCCATGTGGGAGGTGAGGGGCCCCCTGGGTGTTGGAGAGGAGGGACACATGCCTGTTCATCAAGATTGGAGTTCACCCCAAGTCTCTTTTTATCTGCAGGGACTCATGGGACAGGAGTGGTCTGGGAGGCCATTTGGGGAGCTGGCATCATGGCCCTGCTGGCACTCAGTGTCAGCGTCATCTTCGTCATGTGAGCCTCAGCTCTGGGTCGGGTGTGGATCAGGGTGGAGAAGGGGGATTTGGGATTGGAGGGACCTGGAGGGGTCCTGAGGACGTGAGACCAAATTGGGGATGCAGTGACAATCCAGGCCACAGCCAATGGGCAAGCCTGGGTCGCCTCCTAACCCCTGATGCCTGGCCTCAGATGCCCAGGAAGTAGGAGTGGAGAAGGGGACCTTGTTAGTAAGTCCTATGTTGAAGGCCACCAGGCCACTTCTAACCTAAACAACCATAGTCACTTACTCCAAGCTGGTAACAGTGACCTCAGAGTCTGAGCTACCCAGACTCAAAGATCCCGTGTCTCCCGTCAGAGTGAAGACCAACAGGAGGAAGGTGGCCAGGGCAGCAGAGGGTGTGAAGGACACCCACCCTACCATCCAGCCAGCCTCCCTGGTAAGTGACATGTGCACTCTTGGATCCAGTCTGCCGCCAGGGCATCTCCCCCTGGTGGCCCAAGGTGTTGCCCCATTCAGCACACCGAGAACCGAGCGTGTCACATGTTCCCTTGTTTTAGAGTTTATGTTTTAGTATTCAGACTTGGCAGGACCAGTCAATCAGGAGACGATGGCCACTTGGGAAGAGAGTTTGTGACTCACAGTTTCAAAGAGGAACAGGCATGTCATGCCATGTAAGGCCTCTCGTGGAAGCCATAAGGGCTGGTCAGGAAGCAGAGAGAGGGGAAGATGTGGGTGGGAGCCCGTGGTGTGGTTTTCGTAGGAGGCATGGGTGAGGCAGAGTGGGCACACTCAGAGGGTCAAGATTGGCTGTTCTGATGTCAGCAGAGCCTGGGAGTCGGGGGTATCTCTGATTGCCTCCTGCCTGGTCCTGGGTTATTAGGGTGCATAGATGGTAGTCTGGATGTAAGGGTTCCATGAGGATGTGGATGGTCTGGAGTTTGGGTAGCTGGTTTGCAAGGGAAACATGCACTCGTGGACATACCCTTTAATTAGCCCTAGAAATGGGCTCTCTGGGAGAGGCAGTGTCTCTGGGGTCGGCAAGGCCCTGGATGTCAGAACCTCAGAAATGCATGACTAACACACCCCTAAACACCCTCATCTGCTGGTTCTCCATCTCTCTGATGGCACTCATGTCCCCACAGCCCAACCAGAGACTTGGCCCCTTTCCACCCCAGTCCCCCTTCCCTTCTCCTCTGCCCATAGGCACCAAAGTATGTCCATTCTTCTAAATCACCCTAGGGCCCCCACTGCCTTCCCTGGGGGCCAGGCCCCTCCCCCTCCTTCCCTGCTGGAGCCCCTGCCTCACAGGCCTCCTCCCCAGCAGATCAGCCTGACCTGCATAAAATGTCATCATCCCACCACCCAAGTTTGAAAACCACGCTTCTCCAGGCTGCAGAAGAGGAGCCTCCAAGTGGTGTGCCTGGCATTTGGGGCAGGAAAGACAGGGTCACCTTCAGTGCTGTGCTCCACCACACTGGCCTTTCCCTCTCCTCAAGCCCAGCACACCTGCACCTAAGAATTGTGGCTCAGCGGCCCTGGCTGGACAGACCACATCAATCTGTCCAGCCCTGCTCCTCCTTCCAGCCCTGATCACCCATTCCTTCAAGTTCTCAGTGCCTGACCATACCTTTATTTTTACATCTTGGAATTTTACATGAATTCATCCCAATTCTTGTCCATTTCAGCAGAAGAGTGACATGAATTGAAACCTACTTTCACCCTGACTGCAGTGGTAAGAAAGCCTGCACCAGGTGCGGCGGGAGAGGAGGCCACACAGGAGGAGGCAGAGCAGGGTGCAGTGACTGCCCTGGGTGGGAAGCAGCAGGTTTGCTAAGGGCAGCACTCTGCATGCCTGGCCAGAGCACAGAGGTCCCCTCCTCCAGCTCACAGGTGAGTGGATACTGTGGAAGATGACTGACTCCACAGACATCACCGAGGTCACAGACGCCCACTGGTGTCATAGGTGACACCACTGTGGTTCCCTGGGAAACCTCAGAATTAAATTGCCAGTGACTGAAACCGCCAATACTGCAGGAGGGGTAAATTTTCAAGAAGGGATTCAGCCTCCTTTTGGCTTCTGGAAGTTTTCCAGACGCCTCTGGGGCGTCCAGGTGGAGACGGGAAGAGCCTATCGTGAGGTTGGAGCTCGGGCGAGGGGTCCACTGGACGCGGAGTCTGGGCCTCCATGTCACGTCTGAGAGAGAGGACGCCAAAAGAAGAGAAGCGGGGATAGAGAAGCCCTGTGACCCGGGAGTGGGGAGATGAGGTGGAAGCAGCAAGCAGCATGGAAGGAGCCCCTGGGGAAGGAGCTGCTACCCTGGGAGCACAGCGCTAGGAGGCGGAGCTTCGAGAAGGGGCGGAGAATGGGCGGGGCGTGCTGCCAGGCCCGAGAACTTGGGGTCTGAGAGGGCCATTAACCTGGCTGCATCACAGCGCATCTGGACAAAGCAGGTGGCAGCCATCAGGAGAGGAAACCACTCTCGACTGTCATACAGATAGAAAGTTAACACATTAAAGATTTCATTTCACTCATTGCTGAGAGAACCAAAAGAATAGAAAAAATGCAAAATTTTTGATAGGAGTTTGTGAATGAATTATGAGCCCAGCTCACTATGTGGGATCCAAGACCCTCCCAGTGACAGTGTAGGTGCATGTTTGGGGCAGGAATGGTTTGCTCTTCTGTTATCTCTACAGCGTTGGAAAACAGGACAGAGGGACAGAATGCTAGAATCAGGTCACTGCAGAAGGGGATGCTCTATAGAATACGCACTCTTCCCTTGGAGGAGCCATCTCATTTTGCATTTCTAAATTTCCTTGCAACTCTGAAAGTGTGTATTGAGCACCTGAAGTTTGCCACACAATTTTTCCTAGGAAAGATTCAGCAGTAAGTCAAAGAAATACAAAATCCTTTATGAGGTATACAATTTATTAGAGAGACACATTACTCTGCTGGGTGACAAGAAGGTTGGAGTAAAACAAAACAGGAAATATGGGGAAGGAGGGATGGACTGGCTCCTCAACACGTCATCCATGGACATCATCCAGAGCAACTAACATTTTCAAAGCACACACAACAGCAATCATGCAGATGCACATGCAATCCACACAAGCACACACAGAGAGACCACAGACTCACACAATTCAGAAATGTGCACACAGAGACCACATCACATGCACATGCAGGCACAGACGTCAAAGATACACACACACATAGACAGACACACCTCAGAGTTCACACACATTCCTCATGCAATACCACCACACACACCACATATGCACAACCCCTCACCAGGGAGGGACCCACTCACACTGCACACACACAACAGGCAATACCCAGCCTGTGTCCTGAGTGGTCCCTTCACCTCTGCCCTGAGAACCTGGAGCTCTGGTCCTCAGACCAACCAGTCCCAGTGTCCTGGTAGGGGAGAAAGAGCAGGCAGAACTGTGCCTCTGGCCACTGTCTTCCACTTGGATGACTGAGCTCTCTGTGTCCAGCTTCCCTGTGCACTGATGCCACATCCTCCTCTTCCTGCTGCCTGAGGTCTGCAGGCCCATGGCCTCTCCACCCTGGGTGCTGGTCCACAGCTCAGCACCAGCTGCATACACACTCAGAATGACCAGAGCAGGGTGGACAGGGCAGGCAGCTTTATCAGGACAAGCCAGGTCAGGTGAGGGGGGTACTGGGCCCACCTGACGGCTGTGGGGAGAGAGAGGCTGGGAGGCAGAGAAGAGGGGACTCTGGGTCACAGGCCAGCAGGGAGCCCAGGAGCTCTGTTAGTGGACTCTGTCCCTGGAGCTCCTCTCCTAGGCCCTGCTCTGAGGGCCCCATGAAGGTGGGAGTGGACTCACAGAGCATTCTGAGAGCCCCTCTGGGCATCTGGAATGTTCTACTGCTCCTGGGTCCAGTCCCATGGAACATCCCCTTGGATAGTCCCCCTCTCCTGCCAGGATCCAGGTCCTGGAGGGACCAGTATGCTGATGAAGGGGCCTGAGCAGGGGCAACCAGGGTGTCCCGTGTGGGACAGCTGTGAGGGCTGTGGCTGCAGAGCTCATCTGGTGGCTCAGTCACACTGGTGTCTCCAAAGAGGAGGAGGATGATGAAGATGAGGAGATGGTGATGAAGGGAAGAGGTTCAGACTTAGGTTTCCAGTGTCCCCAGAGCAGACAGGATAAAGAACCTGACTGAGGCAGGAGGGCCAAGGGAAGTGACAGCAGCCAACCAGTGCTGGACGTGTGGGTGCCGGCCTAAAGAGTGACCTTCTAGGGAAGCAAATGGGCAGCAGTGAAACCCAGTATGCAGCTTACCCATGAGACAGCCCTCGGACTGGTGACTGGGTGACTTAGGGTGGGACTGTCTTACTAAGAGATGTGAGTGGAAGCTAATGGATGCCTTGGCCTGGCAGGACGCAGAGGGAACTACAGTGACCCATTCACAAGGGGACTAGTTTTCCACTCTTCTGGGCACTAACTTGGTCATTATTCCACACTGCTTGGCTGCCTTGATGTCAACTGGTGACCCACTGACTGTCTTCTGGAGAATCAGGTGATTGAGAGGGACAGGCTGACCATCAAGAGCTGGTCATGCACACCTGACAGACCCACAGGGCATGGATGCGGTCCTGGGTGTGGGTCTTTGACTGGCAGTGGCTTCCTGGACAGCTATGTCCACCCATCAGGGAGCAGCCCTGCCTCCTGGAGTCCAGTCTGTGGTGCCCCACACAGGTCCCCACCACCACTCCAGGGAGGCCAGTCACCATCCTTCTAAAGCACAGAAATGCCTGGGAGAGCACCCCAGAAGCCCAGGGGCCTGCCCTGGACCTCACAGGCACTACACACCCTGCAGCCAATCAGCAGCTGCACATGCCTACTCCACGCCAGCCAGTCAGGCAGATGGCTCCATGTGCCACCTGGAGCTGAGACACAGCCATAAGAACCAATCAGGAGCTGAGCGTGCCTGACCCTCCTCTCTTTGTGACCAGTGGGACGGAGCCAATCAGTAGCGGTGGGTGGAGTCCTGGGAGGGTGGTGTTTGTTCTCAGTGACCCCTTTCTTCACCACGCTCCCAAAAGCACACTCCATCTTCCAACCTTGATCACTCAGTTACCCTTGACTGGACCCATTTAACTATAGGTTCAACCTACACACTGAGCATAGCATCCAGCTGCACAGAGAGGTCACCCCTCCCCAGGGCAGTACTGGCTTCTCCACTGGGTGTGAGGACACCCTGCTCCCCAGTGCTCACACTCACACCAGGGCCAGACAAACACGGCACCAACCTCACCTGTCGTGTGACCTTCCCTGGAGCTGGGGTGAC
>JAJEJO010030899.1:0-10781 GCA_020662805.1 Glaucomys volans
TCCCCAATTCCTGACTCTACCCTGAAGCTTACAAGGGATACCTGATTATAAATATGCAGATTTGGCTTTCCTGGCACATGACCTGGTAGGAAAGGCCTTCCTTCACCAAAGCACAAACACCCAAGCATTTCAAGTTACTCAAGTATAAAGTTGGATATGGACCTCTGAATGATGCCTCTGGAAATAAAGAGTGCAGCACAACATCACAAATCTAAACAAAAACTTCTCTGTTACAATGCAGCAATGAGGACACAAAACATGCAAATTCCTATCGTGAAAAAACAGAGAATGCAAGGGAAATATTAAAGTTGTGATAGGATTAAGTCAGCAGGGAAAGGAGATCCTACAGCATTTCAAAATCCCAAGTTCTTTTTTGTTGGAATTACATGCATTCACACCAATCATGCCACACAACTAATGTCTCTTATTTCATTTCTTCAATAGGATTATTTTAAGAAGGTTTTCTTGGTTCATCCCTGCACTAACATCAGAATTAAATCATTCTCATTCCCTTGATAGAAATCAGAACATACAATCCTTCACCCAACATTACAAATCATCTCTTAAGAACATACCTAAAAATTAAGTTCTGCAAGAATGCTTCATTAGTAATGAACCTGGACTTTGAATGATACAGGGAAACCAGGATTTACATAGCCACTGTGGCTCCTGAATAATAGCAGTAGAAGTCAATTTATGTATTCAGACTCAATTCATACAAGTCTTTTATAAATGATGTCTATAAAAATGCAAAGCACAGCAAACTGAATCAACACAGGGCCACATACAGCTGTGTTTTGTCTATGTCTCTCTGTTTTCAAGATGTTATTGCAGTTGTGTTGGACAATGTTGATGGGCAGAAGTCCACTTCTTTGCAGATACAAGCCAGTTTGCCCCAGAAAGCTTCTCCTTCACCAACCCTAGTGCAGGTGATATTTTGCATGGCATTTCCTGCTGAAAGGCTACAGTGAAGTGCCAATATGTCCTAAACTCAAACTTCAAAATTCAAGCATGGAAAATAATCAATTTAAATTTCTGGTGAACATTTTCATCTTGTAGGACTTGCTGATTCAGTACACTTGCCAGCATATGAATGAGACAGTTATATCCTCTGTGTTCCTGAGAGTTGTCTCGTTTTCAGAAATATGGACTGTTAAAAATCCAGGTCTCTGGGGAAACACTTTTGCCTGGCACCACAGTTGCTTCCTGAATACTGTCTTTAGAATGGGCTTCCGATTTAATCTGATATTTATCCAACCGTTTTGTATTCACTAGATTGAATAGAGGAGGAAATGTTGAGATACTGGAGGGTTGGCATGATCTGAAGAGGCACATTAAAGTAGATGACTGCAGATTCTGCAGTCCTGATTATGTGATAGGCTTTGCAAAAAACCGCCCCAAGGCAGAGCCAAATAATTTCTATCAAATTCTGTAGATCACTTTTGAGAACAATCCAACCAGAAACCTTTGTTGCATGTCAAATCCCACTGTCTAGGGAGTAATGAGGAAAGAAAGACTTATCCCTGTCCCTTTAAGGATCAAGAGTGTTGAGCTACTCAAAGAGCACACAATCATCTGAGGTAAGCATGGAGGCATGTAGAAGTAGGAAAAGTAGGCATTTGTAGGAAATATTATATGCTCTGATTTGAGGGATGAAAGGAATTTGAGGAAATATTTCACACCTGAACACCAAGCCCTTAAAATTGCAAACTGCTCACAACTGTCTCCTTCTTCTCATTCCTCCCATCTTTTTCTTGAGGAAATTCTAACCAGCTTGATCAATACAAATCCCAGTGGAGGTGCTCAATCTTGCTTTTCACCTCAGTTGTGTAGGTGCTTGAAAAAGGTGGTTTTCTTGGGCAATGTCAGTTTCCCTAAGCTATGGAATGTCTCAGGAACTTGTAAAGGCATAGTCTGTAAATATGTATAGGGAATGGGAAGAGGTGAAGGATCTATGAACCTATGAAAAATACTTGCTTAGAGAAAAAATCATCTGCTTTCAATTTTCACACGTCCAGTATTTATATTTGAAGGAATTCCTCTCAACATTCTTTGCAGTGAGATTATTTGAAGAAAGCACTATCCATTGAACTGTCAATCCTTCATTTCTCCACAAGATGCTGCCATTCTGGTTTTGATCCCATTCAAGAAATGCCTAACTTGTTTCCCAGTGCTCCTGGGACATGAGAGCACAAGAGAGGAGAGTTATAGTATGCAGCATGGAAGGGGGTGGCACACAGTAATTTGGTTTGGAAGGGCGTGAATTTGTCTGGATCATGAAGGAGAATACAGTTTTTTCCTCTTCCCAGGGCATGTTGCTGGGCCTTAGCCATCATGGGTTTTCATGAATGGCTTTGTGGCCATCCTAGCTGCACTGCACATATGGCCTGCAGTCACAGAAAGGCCATTTGAGAGCATGATGCCATCATGGCTGCCATGGCAATCGGAATCTCTCCATGTTCTGACTGCTGCAGAGCATCCTTCAAGAAAAGTTCTGTCCCAACTGTGCCAGTAAGAGGGACAGGAAGCAGGTGAGTCTATGAGGTCTTTTGTGTGCCACAATTGTGATCCTAACCTCTAAGCCCAGGAGAAGAGGAATCAGGGTGTGTTGTGAGTGCAGCTCCTGGACCCTTGCAATATCCAACTCCACACAATATAAGGGACACTGCTGAAGCCTGACAGGCTGCCATACTGTCCATGTCCACAAGGGTACGATGGACTCACTTGGCTGCAGCCAGCATCATGACTTCTTGAAATGGGGCCCCTATAGGTAATTGTTCCCCACCATGTGTAAAGGACCAGGGACAGATGCAGGTGTGCCCAAAGACATGTGGGTTCCAAACCTTGGCACAGGATGCAGGGTCATGGTCTATGAAAACATTCCTTCTGGTCTGGACTCATCTGGTACATTGCTGAGTTAGGAAACTGCCTTAGGGCTTTAGCCACCACTGGAAAAGATGGCAGATGACATTTCATAGCAGAGGATCAGTGGGGCAGCTCGGTGGGTTAGGTGAAGTTTGAACTGGGAAACATCACACCAACTCTGGTGTTTTGCTACAATTTTCCACGAATGACCCAACAGGAGCCAGCTGGAACCTGAGATTTAGGATTCTAAGTACAAGTGAGGAGCTGCTGATCTCCCCAATGTGGACAGGAGAGAGTTAATCACATTTAGGATGGAGGCTAGCAAGTTGCTGGCAACCTAGGAGAGACATTCTATGCTCACTCCACTGGCCAGGCCCCACCACCTCTGCTGTTTCCTTATAATTACAATGCACTCAGAAGTTATCTTGCTATGATTTTCCAAGGGTTCCCTCAACTCACCTTCACAATGTATCTTAACTTAAGGTGTAATTCTCTTGAACTGCCTATCACCTGTCTGAAGAAAGGCCCTCTGACACAATTCCAAGGACACCTTGAGCAGCAGCTCAAAGATGCAGACTAGAGGTCACTGTCACAGACCCTGGCACAACAATCTTCCAAGGAATGTGAAACTGAGGATGAAATATGTACCTGATGAGGGCAGGATGAGCACAGTCTAACAGGGAATCATATAAAATTTGATCATGCATCCCTCTGAAAGAGAGGAAAGGTAGAATGGCTGAAAACTGAATATTCAAACAGGGAAGAATAAAGGACATTGGGCACTAAATGCAGAAGGGTGATAGAAGGAAATCAATGTCTGTGAAGGAATTCTGAAAGAGGTTGTCCTTGGGACTGGTCTCCCCCAACATTCCAGGAACTTTCTTCAGCTGCAAGGTGCAATGCTATGCAAGATCATTCAGTAAGTAAGGATTGTTAGTGACCATAAGTGCAATTGCTGAGGACCTAAAGGCTGTCCCACATTCCTGACTCTACCCTGAAATTTACAATTGTAGAATTCAATCAAGGATGACTAATTAAGCTTACACAGACCTGCCTTTCCTGGCATATGACCTCCTAGGAAAGGCCGTCCTTCTCCATAGCACATACACCCAAGCTCTTCTAATTATACAAGTACAAATTAGGATATGGACCACTGAATGATGCCTCTAGAAATAAAGAGTGAAGAACACCATCACAAATCTCAACAAAAACATCTCTACTACAATGCAACAATAAGGACATAATATGTGTGAATTCCTAACTTGAAAAACAGAGAACTCAATGGAAGTACAAAAGGTGTGATAGGACTAACTGAGTAGGAAAAGGAGATCCTACAGAATTTTGAAATTCCAAGTCCTTTTTTGTCAGAATTACAAGCATCCACACAAATCATGCCACCTAATTAATGTCTCTGATTTCATTTCTTCAATAGGATTATTTGAGGTCATCCATGTACTAACATCAGAATCAAATCATTCTCATTTCCTTGATAGAAATCAGAACATACCATCCTTCAACCAATCCTACACAGGATCTCTTAAGTACATCCCTCAAAATTAACAAAAGTCTGTAAAAATGCTTCATTAGTCATGAACCTGGACCTCGAATGACACAGGGAAACCAGGCTTTACATAGAGCCTGTCACTCCTGAATGATAGCAGTAAGTAAATTTATGCATTCAGTGCCAATTTATACCAATCTTTAATAAATGATGTGTATAAAAATGCAATGCACAACAAACTTAATCAACCCAGGACCACGTGCAGCTGTGCTTTGCCTACATCTCTCAGTTTTCAACTTGATATTTTGGTTTTGTTGGACAACATTGAAATGTAGAAGTTCACTTCTTTTGCAGAGATCCAGCAGTGCACCCTAGAATGCTTCTCCTTCGCCAACCCTAGTGCAGGTGATATTTTGCAAGGCATTTTCTGCTGAGAGGCAGCAATGAAGTTCCAAAATGTGCTAAAATTGAACTTCAAAATCTGAAAGTGGAAAAGAATCATTTTATACCCTGGGGGGCATTTTCATCTTGTAAAACTTGCTGATTCAACACACTTGCCAGCATATGAATGAAACCGTTATAACATTTGTGTTCCTGAAGGCTGCCTCATCTTCAGGAATACCAACTCTTAAAAAATCCAGGTCCATGGGGAAACACTTCTGGCTGGCATCACAGCTGCTTGATGAATACTCTCTTTAGGATGAAATTTCAATTTAATCTGATACTTATCCAACCATTTTGTGTTCCCTAGATTGAACAGAGGAGGAAATGTTGAGATATTGGAGGGTTGGTGTGATCTGAAGAGTAACTTTCAGGTAGAAATCTTCAGGTTCTGCAGGTTCTTACTATGTGATATGCTTTGCAAGAAAATCAACCCAAGGCAGATCCACATACTTTTTATCAAATTCTGTAGATCACCTTTTATCAAATTCTGTAGATAGTTTTTGAGAACAATTCAGCCAGAAACCTTTGTTGCAGATCAAATCGCACTGTATAGGGAGTAGTCAAGAGAGAGACTTATCCCTGTCCCTTTAAGGAACAAGTGTTGTAACTGCTCAAGGAGCAGAAAATAATCCAAGGTAACCATTGAGGAATGTGACAGTAGGAGAAGTTGGGATATGTAGGAAATATATGCTCTGATCTTTGGAACTAAACCAAATTGAGGGAATTTTTCACACTGGAACACCAAGCCCTTACAATCGCAAACTGCTCACAACTCTCTCTTACTTCTCAGTACTCCTGGCCTTTTCCTTGAGGAAATTATAACCAACTTGGTAAAATATATATCCCAGTGGAGATGGTGGATCTTGATTATCACCTCAGGTATGTGAGTGCTTGGAAAAGGTGGTTTTCCTGGGCAATGTTTGTTTCCCTAAATTAGGGAATGTCTCAGGATCTTGGCAAGGCACAATCTGTAAATATGTATAGGGAATAGGAAGAGGTGATGGTTCACAGGATCTATGAACCCATGAATAATATCTGCAAAGACAAATCATCTGCATTCAATTTTCACACATCCAGTATTTATGTTTGCACAAATTTATCCCAACATTCTTTGCAGTGAGAGTATTTGCAGAATATCCAATCCATTGAACTATCAATACTACCTATCTCTTCACAATGGTGCTACCCTGGTTTTGATCCCACTCAAGAAATGCATAACTTGTTTCCCAGTGCTCCTGGAACATGAGAGCAAAAGAGAGGAGAGCGAAAGTATGCAGATTGGAAGGGGTTCTCATGCGGGAGTTTGGTTTGGAAGGACATGGAATATTTTAATTCACATAGGAGAATGCAGGTTTTTTCTCTTCCCAGGGTTTGTTGCTGGGCCTTGTGCAGCATTGGTTTCCATGACTGGCTTGGATGTCCTCCACATCCTTGGATGTGCTGCACATGCTTCCTGCCATCACAGAAAGGCCATATGACAGCACAATGGAGTCATGGTTGCTATAGCAACTGAAATCTTTTCAGGTCCTTGCAGCTGCAGAGCAACCTTTAAGAAAGCCCATGCCCAGCTGTGTTGGTAAAAGGGAAGAGGAAGCAGGAGAGGCCAAGGTGTCTTTTATTTACTACAAATGGGATCCTAACCTCTTACCCCAGGACAAGAGAAATCAGGGTGTGTTGTGAGTGTGGCATGTGAGGCTTTGAGAAATCCCACTCCAACCAATATAAGGGACCATACTGAAGCTTGACAAGCTGCCATACCATCCATGACCATGAGGGTGAGATGTGCTCACTTGAACACAGCAGGCATCATAATTTTCTGGATATTGGGACCCTGCTGCAGGCAATTGGTCCCCACCAGGTGTAGTGGACCAAGGAGAGGTGTGAGGGTGCACAAGGATGCATGAGTACCCAAGCTTGGCAAGGGTCACAGGGCATGGCCAAAGAAGACACTCCTCCTGGTCTGGACTCACCTGATACATTGCTCAGTTGGAAAACTGGCCTTAGCAGCCACTTGCAATAATGGCCAATGACATGTCAGAGCAGAGTAGCAGTGGGCAACTCAGTGGATTAGGTAAAGTTTGAACTGGGAAACATCACCCCAATTCTGGTGTGATGCCACACCTTTCCAACAATGCCCCAAAAGGAGATAGCTGGAATCTGGGATTTAGGATTTCTAAGTACAAGTGAGGAGCTGGTGTACTCCCCAATGGGAGCAGGAGGGAGTTAATCAATAAGCATTCAGGATAGAGGCTAGCAAGTTGCTGGCAATGTAGGAGAGACATTCTATACTCACTCCACCGACCAGGCCTCAGTATCTCTACCATTGCCTTACAATTACAGTTCACTCAGTGATTGTCTTGCTTTGATTTTCCCCAGGACCCTTCAACTCACTCTTTGATGCAGAAGCATCTTCACAATGTGTCTTAAATTAAGGTGTAATTCTCTTGACCAGCTGATTGCCTGTCTGAGAAAAAGCCCTCTGGCAAAATTCCATGGACATTTTAGCCAACTGCTCTGCCCAAGGATGAAAACTACAGGTCAGTGTCACAGACCCTGATAAAATGATCCTTCAAGGTACGTGAAACTGAGGGATGAAACAAGTGCTGGAAGAGGGCAAGATGGGCACATTGTAGCAGAACATCACATGAAATTTGACCATGCATCCCACTGAAAGAGAGGAATGGTAGAAAGTCTGAAAGCTGAATACTTAAACAGGGAAGAGTAAAGGACATTACTGGACACTAAATGCAGAAGGGTGTTGGAGAGGAAACTAGCATCTGCGAATGGACTCGAAAAGATGTCCTTGTGAGTGTTGTCCCCAAATATTCCAGGAAATTTCTCCAACTGCAACGTGGTATGCAAATAGAGCAAGAAGTATTGGTGAGATCATTCTGTAAGGAAGGATCATTACTGACCATAAGTGCAATTGCTGAGGACCTAAAGGCCCTCCCCAATTGCTGACTGTACCCTGAAGCTTACAAGGGTAGAGTTTAATTAGGGATACCTGAATAAACATATGCAGATTTAGCTTTCCTGGCATATGACCTCATAGGAAAGACCTTCCTTCACCACAGAACATACACCCAAGCAATTTAATTTACACAAGGACAAATTTAGATATGGACCAATTAATAATGCCTCTGGAAATAAAGAGTGCAGCACAACATCTGAAAGCTAGACAAAAACATCTCTGTTACAATGCAGCAATGAGGACAAAATATGTGGGAATTCTTAATTTGAAAAAAACAGAGAAAGCAAGGGAAGTACAAAGGTGTGATAGAACTAAGTGAGTAGGAAAACAAGATCCTACAGCACTTCAAAATTCCAAGTCTGTTTTTGTCGGAATTACATGCATGCACACAAATCATGCCACAAAATTAATCTCTCTGTTTTCATTTTTTCAATGGGATTATTTTAAATAGGTTTTCTGGGGTCATCCCTGCACTAACAGCAAATCAAATCATTTTTGTTTCCTTTATAGAAATGAGAATATAACAACATTCACAAAACCTTACACAGTATCTCTTAAGAACATCCCTTACAATTAAGAAAATTCTACACAAATGCTTCATTGATAATGAACCTGAACCTCAAATGATACAGGGAAATGAGGTTTTACATAGCCCCTGTGGCTGCTGAATGCTAGCAGCAGAAATTAATGTAAGTATTCAGCACCAATTCATACAAGTCTTTAATAAATGATGTCTATAAAAATGCAAAACACAAAAAACTGAGTAAAAACAGGGCCCTGTGCAGTTGTGTTTTGTCTACATATCTCAGTATTCAAGTTGATATTGGGGGTGTGTTGGGCAATGTTGTGGTGTAAAAGTCCATTTCTTTTGCAGAGAGACCGCAGTGCACCCCAGAAAGCTTCTCTGTCACCAACCCTAGTGAAAGTGATGTTTTGAAATCATTCCCTGCTGAAAGGCAGCAATGAAGTCCAAAATGTGCTAAACCAGAACTTCAAATTCCAAGAATGGAAAAGAATCAATTTTAAACCCTGGTGAGAATGTTCATCTTGTAGAACTTGCTGATTCAATACACTTGCTCACATATGAATGAGACATATTGCCTCTCTGTTCCTAAGATTTGTCTCATCTTCAGCAATACTGACTTTTAAGAATTCCAGTTTGCTGGGAAAGCACTTCTGGCTGGCACCCACGACTGCTTGCTGAATACTCTATTTATAATGGGCTTCCAATTAAATCTGATAATTATCCCACTGTTTTGTGTTCACTTGATTGAACAGGGAAGGAAATGTTGAGGTCTGGAAGGGTTGGCATGATCTGAAGATGCTCTTTAAGGTAGCAGAATGCATGATCTCCAGGGATGACTATGGGATGTGCTTTGCAGAGAAAACATCCCAAAGCAGAGTCAAATAATTTCTATCAAATTATGTCAATCGCTCTTGAGAGCAATCCAGCCAGACACCTTTGTTGGAGGTAAAATCCCAAAGTCTAGACAGTTAAAAGGAGAGAAAGACTTATCCCTGTCCCTTTAAGGAACAAGAGAGTTATTGCTTTCCAAAAAGCAGACCATTATCTGATGGGAATGATGGAGGACTGTGACAGGAGGAGAAGTAGGCATTTGTAAGAAATATTAAATGCTCTGATCTTTGGGAACAAAGGAAATGGAGGAATCATTCACATCTGAATGCCAAGCCTTACAATTCCAAACTGCTCACACCTTTCTCAATGATTTCATTTCTCCTGGCCTTTTCCTTGAGGAAATTCTAAACACCTGTGCCCAATGAATATCCCAGTGCAGGTACTGGATCTTGCTTTTCACCTCAGGTATGTGGGTCCTTGAAAAATGTGTTTTTCCTGGGCAAAGTGTGTTTCCCTCAATTAGGGAATGTCTCAGCAATTTGGTGAGGCCCGGTCTGCAAATATGTATAGGGAATGGGAAGATGTGATGGCTCACAGGATCTATGAACCCATGAAACATATTGTGTCAGAGAAAAATCATTTTTTCAACTTCCAGTAGTTGTGTTTGCAGGAACTTCTCTCAGCATTCTTTCCAGTGAAATTATTTGCAGAAAGTCCAAACATTGAACTGTCCATTTTTCATTTGTCCACAAAATGCTTCTACCCTGGTTTTGATAGCACTCAAGAAATGCCTAACTTGTTTACCACTGCTTCTGGGACATGAGAGAAAAGAGGAGAGCTACAGTATGCAAAATGGAAGTTGCTGACATGCGGGAGAATGGTTTGTAAAGGCGTGGCAATTTCTGGCTCATGTAGGACAATGGACATTTTTTCTCTCCCCAGGGCTTGTTGCTGGTCCTTGGGCAACATGGGTTTTCATGAATAGCTTTGCTGTCATTCTAGCTGTGCTGCAAACACCATTTGCTGTCACAGAAAAGGCATATGACAGCACAATGGTGTCATGGTTGCCATGAAACCAGAATCTCCTTGGCCCTGGCTTCTGCAGAGGAAGCTTCAAGATAAGTGCCAGCCCAGCTGTGGTGGTAAGAGGAAAGAGGAAGCAGGCAAACCCAGGGGTCTTTTGTTTGCCACAAATATTATCCTAACCTCGTTGCCCAGGAGAAGAAGTGTGAGGTCGTGTTGTGGGCACAGGCCCTCAGACTTTTATGCATCCAACTTTATCCAAGATAAGAGAACATGCTGAAGCCTGACAGGCTGCCATAGCCTACATGTCCATGCAGCAGTGATGTGCTCACGTGACCACAGCAAGCATTATGATTTCTTGAGAATGGGGACCCTGCTTCAGGCAATTGGGTCCTGTCAGCTGTACTGTACCAGGGAGAAAAGCGGATGTGCCTGAGGACATGTGGGTCACCAAGCCTGGCACAAGCAGCAGAGGCATGGCACTATGAAATCACTTCTCCTGGTCTGGATTCACTGGATACTTTGCTGGTTTGGGAAAATGGCCTAGGACATTACATGACACTAACAATGATAGCCAATGACATTTCAGGGCAGAGGAGCCTGTGGGGCAGCTCCTTGCA
>JAJEJO010030901.1:5050-21614 GCA_020662805.1 Glaucomys volans
TGTTTTCATGATTCAAATTCTTTATGTATCATCTCTATCTCTTGTTGATTTGCATTAGACTTGCTTTTAATATTCTCTTCATATTTTATTATTGCCTTTACTTCTTTGAAGAGCTTAAATTACTTCATGTGAATTCACTTTGACATGACCCCATTGGTGGGTTTTACTCTCCCCGTGAAATCATCTCTTAACTGTACATTGCTCACATTTGCTTAAAAATCTGTCCCATGTACAGTGGATCCTAATTTAATTTAATTTTGTTTCATCTTTTGCAGTGCTGAGCACCAAAACCATTGTCTTATGCATGACAGGCAAGTGCTGCACCACTGAGCTGCATCCCCAGTTCTGTGCCCTGGAACATACTTTGCCATCTTCAGTGAAGGATGTTCTCAGCTCCCTCCTCCAATCTAGCACTGCTGTGTCTACCTTTCACCAGCCTTCATAAAACTACATCCCAAAACTTGGACTTATGTGAATGCTCAATACAGTTTTGCAATGCTGAAACAGATTGATATTAATCTGAGCTCTGGGTTCGGCAGCTCAAGTTTTTAGACCTACCACCTCTCAGATCAAAGAGCTCTCTCCATGACACAGCATTCTCTATAGTCTCACATTAGAGTAATGAAGCTCCTGATCTCACACTCATTCCTATGCTCGCCCAAAATTAGACATATTCTAGAACCCAGCATAGGAACCAATCTCTTATTGGGAAAATAGTACAAGCAGAATTAGTAGGTAACATACTAGGATGTGTTTTGGCTGTTATCCCATTTTAATATAAGCACAAAAAATGGGCAGAAATGGTTTGATAGAGAAATGGATCATCACAATAGATTAATTCATGGGAACTGAGGAACAGTGTAGGAAGTCATGTATTTGAACCAAAATATGCAGCTTAGCTTCTGCCTTGGTATAGAGGCCCTGGCTTGGAATTTCTGGATTCAGCATGAGTACTGACTCCACAGGCAAAGAGGAACACACACTCTTGTGGGTTCTGCACATAGGATTGGTGTGCAGATATGCATGGGCCATGCAGGGGACATTCCATGGCTGCCCTGGACCCTGGATATGTGAGGCCACTCCTCCCCATCTTGGGCACTGGTGGACACCATGACTGAGTGTTTCTGATGCGCCCTGCCTGGCATGTGCCCTCCCTGACCTTTCCACTCACAAGTTGCTTTGCCTCCTCTGGGGCAATGCACTTTCATCATTTCAACTGCAGCTGGCACAAAGCGTCTTTGACCCAGGCTTGGGATAAATTCTGCCCAAGAGGAATTTGTCCCTGGAGCCTTGCTATCTGTGGACTTGGATGAAATCATAGCACCTGCTGTGGAGAGGATGATACTCACATGTTTTCCAACTTCTGTTTTTCAACTGGGTGAGGAACTCAGATGCAGGGCCCCAGGGCAGAAATTGCTCCAGATTCCTCCAGGGAAGAGGAGGAGGCAGGAAAGAAAGGTGTTGGGGGCAGGAGAATGGCCTCTCCAGCTCACATTATAAGGATCCCTCAGAGATGCAGGTGCACTTGCCCCCATGTTGTATGTCCACCTGGCTGACAACCCTGGCATGTCAGGTCCCATCTGCGGGGCTCAGGGCTTTGCAGGTGCATCTAAGATGTTGACCTTGACTTTTTCCTTGTTGATCCTGAGGTTCCCCCTCATTTTGTGCACATTAAGGATTCCCAGATGCCTGAGGGATAACAATAACATATACAAGGATGGAGACATGGTGATCAGTGGTTTCTTTCCCCTTTCCACATTTCAATTCAAACTGGACAGTGAATTGACAGGCAAAGCAAATTTTTCCCTGCATTAAGTTCCATTCTCATTTATATATTTTCTGTGTGCTTATCAGGATGAGTAATGCTGAGGAGTCTGGAAGGACAGAGTCACACTCTCTTGTCCTGTTTTTCCCAACCTAACCAAGGACATACCCCGGGTTATTAATTTTCTTGCTGAATCCTTGTCCCCTTTCATGGAGTAGGACAGGATTTTGGTTTTCTTCCTGTTAGCTCCCCTTTTCACATCTGGCCGCTGAGAGAGACAGCAGTCTCCACCTTGCTTCATTGTCTCTGTCCCTCATGAGAGCTGTCAGGTCATGGGGTCAAGTAACGCCCCTTAGAAAAGCAGTCCGAGCACTGGTCTGGCTTCAGCACTAAGACACTGCCACACACAGTCACTTCCACAGAGCTGAGAGTCTGATGAAGTTTCTTCCTTCAGCATATAATGCCTAATTCCCCGACAGGGGTCCACTGCTATTCATTCCCTATCCCCTTGGGCAGACTTCTTACTGTGGATGTTTAGTTTTTCTTTTGAACAGTCTGTACATCATCATTTCATGCCAGAGGTGCTGCCTGCCTCCAGGAGCTGGAATTCAGGCCAGGAATGAGATCCATGAGATTTTCATGCCCTCCAATGTGATCCTGCTTCAGTTGAATGCACACCTGTCTTTAGACTTGGATATTAACCTTGTCAGTCCCATAGCCCATGCTCAAGTTAATAAATAAATGATGCCAAATTTCAGGGGATTCCAGCTGGTGCTGCAGTGAGTAGGAGCAGACCCCTGAAGGTAGTGATTCCCCATATAACTCATCAGGTCCTGGAGTGCTAGGTGTGCCAGTGGTAGCTGCCCACATTGGGAACAAGGATATCTACATTTTGTTCTATTTTATTGTACATTGACGACTTATATTTTAAGTTTTTAGAGAGTACAAAATGATGGTTGATATATGTATGCGACAGGGCGTTATGTATCAAATGCTATCATCTTAAGTAATTATTTTTTTTGGTGAAAACCATGTTTGAAAATATTCTGAGGCTCTGTTGCTAAGTGCACTCTAGAAATATCCTTGACATTTTCTCCAGCTGTGTAGGGGGATAGCATTTCCTTCACACCTAATTAAAATATTTTTGGCTTGATTGGATGTGTACAAATGCTTTCTTATTAATCATAGTTATAGTCTATAGATAATTTTATCATACATATACTGTTAAGAATATATTCTTTGAAGTATTGCTCTTTACATTCTGTTTAACTATAAATGTTTCATGTTTAAAAGAACATTTTTAATTTTGAGGAAAAGACATATTTTGTTGTCAATTATTGTAGAAATTTTCATGATGTTTTCCTTATTTTAAATACTTTTTGAGTGTGGCATGTTCAAGGTAGAAAAAACAGGAGCTTTCAGACAGAGTGAAATCTCACCAGTTTTTGTTTTATTCTTCATGTCCTTTAGTCAATCTAAAATTTTTTAAATAGACAAAAGTTAATTTTATTTTTTTATATTTATTTATTTAGTCTTTATTTTTACAGACTGCATTTTGATTCATTGTACACAAATGGGGTACACCTTTTCATTTCTATGGTTGTACACAATGTAGATTCATACCATTCATGTAATCATACATTCACTTAGGGTGAGGTTGTGTTCATTTTAGTTCTTTTTTTTTCTTCAAGAACATTTAAAAGCCTCTGGGTTTTATTTTGCATTAATACGAGCATATAAACAGCCTTGTACATCATAATCATTTGCTTTCAACATTGAGTAAATTATTTCTAACTTATTTAATCCAACCTTCTGATGCAGGAAGCACTTGTGCATACACCTAGGTCATTTCTTTATTTTCCAATTTATTCTATTATGCATCTTCTGTTTTCTGATGCCTTCAAAATGTTGTAGTAATTGATGCTATTTTCACATTCTTTCCTTATTATTCTTAATTCTTTTTTTTTTTTTTTTTTGAACCAGGGATTAAACTCAGGGACACTCGGCCACTGAGCCACATCCCCAGCCCTATTTTGTATTTTATTTAGAGACAGAGTCTCAATGAGTTGCTTAGGGCCTTGTTAACTTGCTGAGGCTGGCTTTGAACTCGTAATCCTCCTGACTCAGCCTCCCAAGTCACTTGGATAACAGGCGTGCGCCTCCACACCCGGCTTATTCTTAATTCTTTTTATAGAATTTTCTATGTATTTTTAAATCTTTTTATTTGTTCTAATTAGTTATATGTGACAGAAGAATGCATTTATGCATTTTCATAAACTATAAGTAAATGGAGTATAATTTCTCATTTTTCTGATTTTACATACTGTAGGATCACATCAGTCATGCAGTCATACATGTACATGAGATAATAATATCTGCTTCACTCTACTATCCTTCCCACACTCATGACCCTGCACTCACCTCTCCCTAATATAAAATAACTCTATTCTTCCCTAGTACTGCCCCCCACTTTATTATGAATTAGCATTTATGTGTCAGAGAAAATATTTGGCCTTTGGTGTTTTGGGCTTGGCTTGTTTTTCTTAGCATGATATTCTCCAAACCCATGCATTTACCAGCAAATGCCATAATTGCATTCATCTTTAAACTGAGTAATATTCCATCATTCTAAATTTTATTTATCCATTCAGCTATTGAAAGGCACCTTGGTTGGTTTCATAGTTGAGCTATTGTGAGTTGAGCTGCTATTAACATTGATGTGATTGTGTCACTGTAGTATGCTGATTTTAACTCCTTTGGTTATAAACTGAGGACTGGGATAGCTGAGTGAATAGGTGGTTCCATTCCAAGTTCTCTGAGAAATCTCTATACTGCTTTCCATAATGGTTGCACCAATTTGCATTCTCACCAGGAGCGTATGTGTATACCATTTTTCTCACAACCTCGCCAACATTTATTTTTGCTTGTATTCTTGATAATTGCCATTCTGACTGGAGTGAGATGAAATCCTAGAGTAGTTTTGATTTGCATTTATGTAATTGCTAGAAAGGTTGAAATTTTTCATGTTACCAGAATACTAATCAAATTTTGCTGTTACTTTGTAAAATACTTTGTAAAATACTGTGCTGGGTTGTAGTTACTGACAGGGGGAGTGAGTGGAGGAAGTAGGTACTGGGGACATGCACTTGTCCCTGAAGTGCCTCCTCTGCCCTTCCTGTCATGAGCTCAATAAGCTGAACTTCTTCACTGATGATCTCCCTCAACTGAGGCCCAGAAGAATGTAACCAGGTGACCATGCACTGAACATCTGAAACCACAATCCCAAAATAAACTTTTCCTGCTCTAGTTAGCTCTTGTCAATTGTTTTTGTCACAGCTAGGCAAGTGTAATTAACACAGTTAATTTCAGTATTAATGAGGATGTTTTTAGTGTGTGGTTTAACAATTTATTTCAATTTTCCCTACTCATATGATAAGCTCCTGAGTCAGAATTTCTGTGGCACAACCAAGGATACATCTCAATCTCTCTCTCTCCTCTCTCTCTCCCCCTCCCTCCCTCTCTCTCCTGCTGGTTTTATAAATTTTCCTGTCCTTTTAAAAATTTCATAAATATGAGTTATGCATCACAGTTATTGTTGGATTACATATTATATCATTTTAATGTTATATGGACTCAGATACAAAGGAAGAGAAGGAGGAGGAAGAGAGAAAAAAGTTATGTTATTTGCTTTAGCTACAAATTTAAAGTCCTTACAGAAGCCATGTGTAGGTACAGATTAACTTGAATGGGCATTCATCCTTAATTAGGAAACTGACTCAGACAATTTAAACTGCTATACCAGCATATTATTTGTGTTTGTTGTGGCTTAAAGAAAAAATATTTATTTTTCACATGTGTAGAGTACAGGAATTCCAAGATCTGTGCATGACAGATGCACCCTCTGGTGAGGGCCTCCTTCCCAGTTCATGATGGTAGACAGTCCTCTCACTGTGTTCTCTTCCTGCAGAGATGAAGCAATCTCTCTATGGGGTTTCAAAATAGCACTTATCCCACTTCTGGGAGATTTGCCCTCATGAACATATCTAATCCTGGTTAACTCCCAAAGATCTCATGGTCTAACACAATCACTTTGGGGGAATAGTATCAATATAGGAATTTTAAGGGGAAAAAAGTACCCCAATCATACAAGATGTTGCATTTGATTTAAAGAGAATAATGGTTGGAGTCTTATCCCTAAAGACCCCTCTGCCATCTGTACAGGTTGCAACCCAAGAACTACCAGTATGTCCTGGCATTCGTTTTTGCCATTGAGGAGATCAATGGGAACCCCCATCTTTTACCCAACATGTCTCTGGGATATGAATTTCACAGTGTTGTGCACAATCATTGGTTGACCATGAAGAGCACCCTGATTTGGGTCACAGGGCTGGAGATGGCCATCTCTAATTATACCTGTAGGAAAGAAAGCAAATCTGTAGCATTACTTACAGTAACGGCATGGACATTTCTGCCCAATTTGGGACACTATTGGAGTTCTACAGATTTCCACAGGTGAGGGTGGGAGGGAAGGGATGAGATCATTTTCCTTTGGTGCCTTTCTCAGGGGCCTAGGGACAGTGAAAGGTGAAGACTGTGTATGTCTGTACCAAAGTGTTTCAAAGGATAAGGAATTGGAGACTGCTGGGGTTATCCTCATTTGTTTTCTTTGGAATAGAGGAGAAAATAGGTCAAAGGGTTTTCCAGAGGTCTGACACTAGTCAGTATTCTTACAGGATATGGAATTGGGAGATGAATAGAAAAAAAGGACAAGCAAATTTTAAGTTCCACCACTTCAACCTATTGTAGAACACCTTTCAGTTCAAGAGGGCACCTGGTGCCAATCCACTTCCTCATTTGGCTTCCATGTTCTTCCCCCTCAGCTCACCTTTGGAGCTTTTGAACTTATCCTGAGTGACCCTGGCCAGTTTCCTTCTCTCTATCAGATGGCTCCCAAAGACACATCTCTGCCCCTTGGCATGGTGTCCTTGATGGTTCATTTCAGCTGGAACTGGGTGGGGCTGGTCATCTTAGAAGATGTGAAAGGCATTCGATTTCTCTCAGAGTTGAGAGGAGAGATGAACAGGAAAGGAGTCTGAATAGCCTTTGTCAAGATGATCCCATCGAGTGTGTCACTATACCTAAAAAGGACTTATGTGTATTACAACCAGTTAATGACTTCCACAGCAAATGCCATCATCATTTTTGGTGATATGGACTCTGCCCTGGGGATGAGCTTCAAAACATGGGACTATTTGGACACTTGGAAAATCTGGGTCACCACCTCTCAGATGGATGTAACATCAAGTTAGAACCATTTCATCCTTGACCCATTCCATGGTCCACTCATTTTTTGTCACCATCATGGGGAGATTTCTGGTTTTAAACATTTTATCCATTCAGCTAATCCATCCAAATACCCAGAGGACTCATACCTTGCTAGGTTGTGGTGGATGCATTTTAACTGCTCAATCTCAAATTCTGACTGTACAACACTGAAGAACTTTTTTTTCCAAAGGCACCTTGGCATGGTTACCTTTGTACCACTTTAGCCTGGCTATGAATGAAGGGAGTTACAATATATACAGTGCTCTGTATGCCATAGCCCACACCCTTCATGAGATGATTCTTCAACAGGAGGATGTGCAGCCAGTGAAGAATGGGAAAGGACCAGTGTTCTTCCCCTGGCAGGTAATGTCTCCAATTAGGTGGTGTGAACTTCACCAAGGTGGCATCCTATCCTGAAGGTTTCCACAGGGGCTCAAACCAAGCCATGTAGGATCCTCTCCCCAATCATAAGCACTTGTGTACTGTTGTCACTGCCAGCAGATAAATCTGTGCATTGTTGGTGATCAAGAACCAGATGCCAGTGGGAAGGGAGAAAGGATCCAGGAATGAAGATCATCAGTGTTTAGTTAGAGAGCACCTCAGGACCCTGCCCATCACTGCTCTTAACAGGACAAACCCACTGCTTCCAGGAAGTCCTTAGTTGACAAGTGGAGACCTAACTCTTTAGCTGCCTAGGGAATTCTGAGCACGATGGATGATTTGCATAAGTGATCTCATGAAGTTCTCCAAACACTGTAGGCACTGTGGGTTGACCTGGCTCACAGGTGCTCTGAGAACAAGGAGAGGAGATGGGTATCATGGCTGATCTGAATTGCATGCCCACTGACCACTCAGGTGTGCATGTGTTTGGGTGTTTCCTCCTGAGCCTGACTGTTAATGTAGAAATATTGGGATATACTAGTTCTCCATGTTTTACTCCATCACATGCCTGTAGTGAAGTGGAATTTTAAAGAAGGGATTAAAAAAGGGGAGCATTCCCTAATCCAGATTTCTTCATAACTGTGGGCCATTCTTCTTAACATGATGCTTCCCTTTCAGCTGCACCCGTTCCTGACAAACATCACATTTAACCATCCTGCAGGAGACCAGTGAGTATGAATGAGAAACGACAATTGGACCAAGACTATGACATTCTTAACTTTTGGAATTTTCCAGAAGATCTTGGACTTAAGGTGAAAGTTGGAACATTTTCCCCATATTTACCACATGGTCAGGAGCTGTTTTTATCTGAGGACAAGATAGAGTGGGCCACAGGAAGCAGACAGGTGTGTTGGACCTAATCATAACTCTTTGCATTAAGCATAAATAACCATGGTGTCATGGTGGGTTTTGTGGCTCTGCAGAGCTTTTTAAAAAAACAAGCTTTGGCTATTTAACAACTCAGTGTCTTGTTTCCAAGATTTTCTTAGTAAATTTCTTCTGGGTGGGAAGCAAACAGGTGCATTCGACCATAGGTTTCTAAATGATCATAAGTATCATATTTATAATGTAGTTGGCATCTGATCAATTAATTTTGTGTGTATATCTACAAACTATGTTTATTTGTGGTCCAGTACTCTAAAACATTACAGTTTTTGTGGGACTGGGTCAAAGTCCTCTGTTGCCAACACATATCTGATTTTCCTAGACTCCCCACTCAGTCTGCAGTGTGAGTTGTAGACCTGGATTCAGGAAGTCCCCACAGGACAGAAAGGCTGCCTGTTGTTTTGACTGCACCCCCTGCCCAGAGGATGAGATTTCCCACCAGACACTTGAGTGCATGTCTTATGGAGAAATGTCTGAGGTCTCCTGTGTCCCCCACCCATGTTATGAACTAGAAAGTATCTAGGAGATAATAGCAAAGACAGAATTCTTATTTCCTAAAATTGATAATTCACTTGTTCTAACATTTAATAATGCCCTCTGCATTGACACTCCTTGTGCGTTGAAGTACACTCTTTGATTCCTTGTTCTAGGCCCACTGCAGACAGTACTGTCTCAGGAAGTCCCTTTGACAGCCTAAAAGTAACATCAGTTTCCTCTACATCCAGATGTGCAGCAAATGTTAATTTATGTGTCTACTTTTCATCTTTCGTCAAACTGCATGGAGATTTCCAACTAGCATATTGAAGGCACAGATCTACCCCTCCTTAATTTCCCTGTGCTCACCACTGTTCTTGATATAGAGCAGGTGCTCAGACAGGCTGCTTTTGAAAGAAGAAAATGTATTTCCGCAGTGTGTGCTTACTGTGGTGGAGGCATATCCTCAGTGGGCAAGTGTATTTCCTGTTCTCCAGTTTACAATAAGTAGGGAAGATGGCTTATAGAGATGAGAATCCAATGTAGAGCCATCAGTCTGTCATATACACATGCATAGAGACTTCCAGGATGAATTAATTTGTGCCATCCACATATTTTAGGAAGGTGCAGGGAACTTCTAGAAAGTGGTGGTAGCATTAACACATCAGATGACCAAATGGTGGAATCCATTATTAGTAGGATTTTTAGAAATGACTAAATATGGGCAATTATGACTTCATATACTTTTCAGAGAAACTAAAAAAAGATACTCAGTTTGATAGGTAAACTAAGAAGGTGAGTGTGGGTGCTCAGAGGTGATGTAAAAAGTGCTGATGACCACAATCTTTGTCTGTTTTTTTGTATTGATTGCAGATGAACCCAGGGCCCTGTGCATGCAAAGCGTGCACCCTACCGAGTGAACTATATCTCCAGCCCTGGTAGACTACTATTGAAACGTTTGTGTACAATAGCTCTCATCTTGGAGTCACTCATACTTGTGGTATTAAGTCATCTCTAGAATAGGAATTTTGTCATTTTCTTTTTATGATTGTTATGTAGTTTAGCTTCAAAGCATACTAGTAAGATTTCAATTCATTTAAAATATACTGAATCTGACCATATATTCCAGCATATGGTCAATTTTCATAAAGGTTCTATGTGTGTATTGGGTATACAGTAGATTCCAGGTATATTCCAGGCACACATATAAAGAACACAGCTGCAGCTGGCTGCAGTGGCACATAACTATGAAGTCAGATTCTCTGGAAGCTGTCATAGAAGGACTGCAAGCTCAGGCCAGCCTCAGCAACTTAGCAAATCGGTGAGACCTCATCACAAAAACAACACAAAACCTAAATAAACAAACAAAGACATATCCCACCAACTGAAATTCCTACATGGTTGAAGATTTTAAAGTACATGTCAAAGCAAAACCCACAGTTTATAGAAAACATCAAAACATAAATACAATGTGTCTAAAATTTAAAACAGTACCTCATGTCTGGTGGGGTTCATCTAAAGTTATTTTTACAAAGAAATATCCTGTATATATAGAGATGATTGATAGATGGATCGGTAGATTGATAGATAATAGAGATAATATGTATTATTTAAATTTACATGATAAAGAGTGACAATTTTATGTCATAAGAGCACATTGCAAACTTCAAAAAAGTCAGCAAACTAAACACAAAGAGAACAGAAGAGATGAAATGATACATTTAAGAAAACAAGAGAATAAAAGGCAAACGAATTCAAACTTGATTTTATTAAAAGAAAATTGACAAACCACTACTGAGATAAAAGAGAAAAATGCAAAAGTTAGTGATATTAACACTGAAAGTTGGTTATCAATACAGATAAAAGTTGTTAACATGATGAAAATAAGTTCTAAGTAAGTTCATGTTAATATGTCTGAAATATTAGATAAAATGTACAAATTCCCAGGTGAATAATAATTATTACAATGTCTCAAGAAGAAGAAAACATTCTGAGTTCCCCATAGTTGTTCAATAAACCAATTACATAGTTTTAAAATTCCCACAAATTTTATGTTTGACCTCAGATTTACTGGTGTGTTTCAGTGGACATTCAGAAGGACATGATACATCTTTAGTCAGACTACTCAGGAAAATGCAAATCACAAATAAAACAAGATGCCTTTATGCCCAAGTTAGAATGGCTGTTATCAAAAACAAGACATTTTACACTGCCAAAGCAAGGGAGGAGGGGTGGGAAAGGGGAAGACTGGGGAATGAATGAGCACACTCTGTTATGTGCATCATGTCACAGTGAACCAGGCTGGTGTGTATGACTGTAATACACTAATAAAAACAAGTGAAACCCAATCACAAAAATGCTGAGGAGGATGTGGAGGAGAAGGACCTCATACACTTCTAGTGGTGATAAAAATAAGTACAGCCTCCATGGAAAGCAGTTCTGAGGTTCCTCAAATCAAAATTAAAATAGAACTACCAATAATCCAGGACTGAGAAAATAAAGTGAGTATGTTTAAACTGCACTCCTGTGCTCTGCAATGTTCACAACAGCCAAGATGTGGAGCCAGCCTAGTGCCCATCAAGATGGATGGACCCCAACTGCAGCACCCATACACCACGCAGTCATCACTCAACCATAAAGATAGTCAAGCCCTGTCATTTGCAGGGAAATGAATGGAATTGGGGGACAGAATCAAGCAAAATAAGCCAGACACAGAAAGACAAGGGCCACATATTGAGTATTAGATGTGGAAACTAACAGAAGACCTGTCCTAAAGGTGGGACAGGGGTTAAGTACTGGAAAGGGTGCTGGAGTAGGGGCTGGAAGATGAGATGGGTCAGTGGGCATCATCCACTCCCCCCACATGCTTGTCTGGAATCATCACAGTGAATCCCATTAGTAAATACAGTTAGGTGGTTTTAGCAAAATAGATGTCAAATAGTATGAAACATGGGAACGTTCCATCTTCCCCTCCTAATAGCTTAATCTTGGTCCCTGAATGGACAGGATCATGACAGGAGAAGGAATTTACAGGCCATTTTCCTTTTCAGACTAAATTCACATATCATACAAAAGCTACATGCAGCTACATTTTATAAAGATGCTTCATCATAACTGAACTGCTTTAGAAAGAGTAAGTAAAGAGAGTGAGACAGAGAGACTGAAGTTTCAATAAACATAAACATGATAAAAATCAACAGCCATTCATTTTATACAAAAAATGACAACTGCTGCTCTGGAGTAGGAGGGCTTCTTCAACCCTCTAATGGGTCTTTACAGAACAATAAAGCAAACACTTTGCAGAGTTGAGAGCTGGGTGCCAGAGTGCACAGATCCACCACTGCATGGCTCCACTTCCATGGGAGGCCCCACTCAGGGAGCACAGCCAGGCAAAGGAACCAGGAGAGCACACCCAGAAAGAAGTGATGGAAAGGAGCATAGTCAGAGCATGTCTGTCATGACTGTGAAATCCTCACAACTGAATCAGCTAGGATTTGATTGCAGTAGTGACTGAATAGTAGGTCAGCATACAAAATTTCAATTTGTGTTTTGGAAAGCAAATGTAAGGAGATGAAGTTTACAATACCTTAACATCATGTAGTGTCCCAGAAATGAACTTAATGGAAACATTTCAAAGATTTTGACCCACAGACTTTTAGAAAACATCATTTAGAAAAGTAAAAGAAGTCTTGAATTACAGTGAAGCAAGGCATGTTCATGGCTGGAAAGACTCAAAACTGGAAAGGACATTATCCAAATTGACATGTGGATTCAATTCAGTTACAGAGAAAATTCACATATGTTGAATGATGTGAATTTTGACTTCTGGGATGGGAAGACCTACTTCCGATGGCAATGAAGAGTGCTTGTCATCTCTATAACCTTGGAACTTGGCAAATGATCTTGCTCATGGTGGTTTCTCAGTAAGCACTTACCCCTCAGATAGATTGACCAGGTTATAGCTTACAGAGGTGCAGTTTAGTGAGACAGGTGTTTTGTGTCCTCCCAAAATTCCTGTGTTGAAACTTAGCTCTGAGGTTGATGGTCTGATGGTTGATGGGATTTGGGGTGGTGATTAGATCATCATGTTTCCACTTTCATAAGTACAGTGAATGTCATTATTTAAAAAAAGTTTGGAGGAGTTCACTCCCATTGTGTTGGGAGCCATAGCAGTAGGGCACTCAGTCTGAGGCAGAGAAATACCATCACAGACAGTGAATGACTGCTCTTTCACTTTGACCTTCCTGGGTTCCTGACCTGTAAGTAATGTTTTTATGCTTTTATGAAATACACAGTTTAAGTGATTATATTATTGTACCCTAAATTCAGTAAGGCAGTGTGTCTTCCACTTGTATCATGAGAGAAAAAATGTGATCTTATGAATATGAAGATAAATGTAGGGAGAAACAATATTTATTTTCCCTGACCATGAAGGTGGGCCTTGCTGGTTTACAGCTGTTTTCTGTGCAGTATGCATTAACTCACTGCCACAGCAACAAACAACAATTCCAAGAAGCTTGTCTAATGCATGCTTTGAGTGGACTTGTGAATACTGATGATTACTCACCAGGGACTGATGACATTCTGCATTTCTCACCAGATATGGACCAGTGTGTGAAGTATCCAGATCATCAGTATGCCAACTTTGAGTGGACCACCTGTCTCCAAAAGGCTGTGACATTTCTGGCCTATGAAGATCCCCTAGGGAAGATTCTGGGCTGCATGGCTCTCTGCTTCTCTGTCATCACTTCTGCTGCTCTTGGGGTCTTTGTGAGGTACAGAGACACTCCCATAGCCAAAGCCAACAACCGAGCTCTCAGCTACATTCTGCTCATCTCCATCATCCCATTCTTCCTCTGCTCTCTGCTCTTCATTGGCCATCCCAACACAGTCACCTTCATCTTGCAAGAGACAACATTTGGACTGATGTTCACTGTGGCAGTTTCCACTGTCTTGACAAAAAATGTCACTGTGATTATGGCCTTCAAAGTCGCTGCTCCAAGGAGAAGGATGAGGTGGTTGCTGTTATTGGGGGCACCTAACTTCATCACTACTAGCTGCTCCCTGATCCAAGTGACTGTCTGTGGAGTCTGGCTGGGGACCTTGCCTCACTTTGTGGACACAGACACACACTCTGAGCATGGGCCACATCATCATCATGTGCAAAAAGTGCTCAGTCACTGCCTTCTACTGTGTCCTGGGATACCTGGGCTTCCTGGCCCTAGGGACCATCACAGCAGCCTTCCTGGACAGGAACCTGCCTGACACATTCAATGAAGCCAAGTTCCTGACCTTCAGCATACTGGTGTTCTGCAGTGTCTGGCTCACCTTCCTCCCTGTGTAACACAGCACCAAGGGCAAGGTCATGGTGGCCATGGAAGTCTTCTCCATCATGGCCTCCATTGCTGGGCTCCTGGACTGCATCTTTGCCCCCAAATGCTGCATAATTCTCATTAGACCTAATGAGAATTGTCTGAAAGATTTGAAAGTCAGAAGTTCTATGGGAAACAGGCATTCTGAGAGTTAGCTCATGTGTCTCTATTACATTTTACATTTCTGAGAAAGCACAGCAAATACCAACATGATTTTGCATTCTGATCTCATAAAGTAAGTCGAGGCACTTAACTTATTCATCAACAACATCTGTCTCCTTTTCAAAAAGAGTAGTGCATGAAAATAACCACAAGCACACATTTAGACTCCTAAACAGAATGTTTTCTCAATGTAGTAGCTCTTCCTGAATGGTCTCCTTAGAGTTATTTGCTGTATTTTGTTAATGTATTGGCCAACTCTAAAGATTAATATTTAGATAAAATGTTTAATATTTAATGCTGATTTTCTGTTTTCTTCTTGCTTCTTCTGTCATATGTGTTTGTGTGTGTGTGTGTGTGTGTCTGTGTATAAATGTAAGTTCTGTAAGGTATTCACATTTTTCTGAATGCATTTTGTAGAGAGTGAAATTTTTTTACACCTATACAATCCAGAAACTTCTTTTATTCTATATTTAATGTTTTTATTAATGCACTATAGCTACAACTAATGTTAGGCCTCATTTTCTCATAATTGTACACGTATGAAATATAATTTGCTTCACCTCAGTCCCCAGTACTACCTATTTCCTTCCACTCCTCTTTCCCCATTTCCCTTCCTCTATTCTACTGGCCTGCTTTTTCTTATGGATTTTTAGAAATATTTTAACTATAGATGGACACAATACCTTTATTTTATTTGTTTATTTTTTATATGGTGCTGAGGATTGCCCCAGTGCCTCACATGTGCAAGGCAATCATTCTGCCGCTGAGGCACAACCCCAGCCCCTAGGTGTGTTTAAATCAGTGTGTAATAGATGTGCATAAAGGTGAAACTCTGGAATATTCACATGTCTACTTAGGATGGTTTGGTTGATTTCATTCCTCCGTCCCTGCCCCTCATCCATTTCTTCTTTCAAATGATCTATCTTATGTTTTAATGGCCCCCACCACCTTTTCCTCTTATATTGACCTAGCATCTACACATAGTGACAACAATTGACCCTTGCCTTTCTGGGTCTGGCTTATATCACTAGGTGTGATGCTCTCCAGCTGGGGAAGTCAGCAGCATCTGTCCCTCTTGTCTTTAAGCAGAAGTGTCTGCCAGTGCTTCAGGAGGCTTGGTGTGTGGCTAGAACCAAACCTAAGTCCTCCCAGAGCAGGGACTACAGCTCAGAGACAGAACACCTGCCCAATGTACATAAGCCTGATCCTTAGTGCTAGAAGCAAAAAATGAGAAAAAGAAAATAATATTTTATTTAAAAAAACAGATAAATTTGGAAAAATAAAAAGGAAATGACAGAGATGATCATGTTAAATGAAATTAATCAGACACAGAAGCAGAAGTATCACATATTTTTGGTCACGTGAGGAAGTGGAGGAAGGGGGATGAAGTGAAGTGAATGTCAGCATCTAGAGGGGGCACTATTAGTGTAGAGGGTGAAATCCCAGGAGGGTGAGTCAAGGGCGATTCTCCAATGACCACAGTTCACAACCACCTACTGTATGTATGGAGAACTGGACCAAGGAGCTCAAGTGCTCCAAACATAAAGAAATGGTAAGAAGGTAGAAATGCTAAATATTCTAATTTGGCAATTGCACATTGCGCACATGTATGGAGTTATTACTGTCCCTGTAATATATACAATCATTACATTTCAATGGGAAAGAAGAAACAAATAACTAAAATTGCATAAAGTAACCAAGAATCTTTCCAGGAAACTCAAGACCAACAATCAGACTTCTTCTAAATAATTATTAATAATAACAATTATTAATGTGAAAAACAATAAAAAAGAGAAGGCTTACTACATAATAACAAAAACTCAAAAATGTCACCTTGATGCAATATGTGGACTGTATTTGGATCCTAACACAAGCAACACTAATTGAGAAAATATGAGACATTCATTAAAATTAGAATAAGATTTGAATATGTGAGGATATTACTGAATTACTAAATTTTTAGATGTGATTGTATTTTGTGGTTATATAAAGGAAAAGGTTCAGTAAAATTAGTGTCTATGTATACCTAGCAGGGTATTTAGAAGTGAAATATTAGACAAAAAGGATGATTCTCCATGAACCAGATTAAGAATCAGGAATAGGCCATGCAGTTCTTGTTAAGGCATAGGGATCATGTAAG
>JAJEJO010030910.1:0-19929 GCA_020662805.1 Glaucomys volans
GATAATCTGAGTGAGTTTACCAACCTCATCTTTGGACAGCTGATCTATCTGTTTGGTTAAAGATATATTCTTTTCATTTAAAAGTTGTATCTCAAGTTCTCGTTCTTTTATTCCTTTCAGTAGTTTTTCAGTTTCAGCTTTAGATAAGTCATGCTTTTCACTCCCATTTTCTATATTAAGGCTCTTAACTTTTCTTTCTTGAAAAATATCAGAATGCTCTGCCGCCGGAATGTCCTGTCTTTCCACAGGCAACTGGGCTTTTATTTGTTCAATGGTTTTCTGCAAATTCTCAATTTCCTCATCTTTCAGTAAGAAGAGTTGGGTATGTGTGGCATTCATTTGCTCATACTGGTATTTAAACTCATCCATTTCCTTCTTCTGCTCCTGTATAGACTGAAGTAGTTTCACCTTATTCTGCCTTTGATCTTCAATTATCTTCTGTTGATGTTTAACTTCCTCTTCGAGATGATTTTTAATTACGTTCAGTTGTGATACCTCACATTCTAGTTCTGTGATCCTGTCGAGGGTTTTGGGTTCAGCCATAGGGACAGCTCGACTCTGCTGTTCCCTATCTTTCCAATTCTTCTTGCAGGCGATTGTTTTTTTCTTTCATGGATTTAAGACTGCTTTCCTTTTCCTCTATGGTCTGCCTTAAAGTTTCGTTTTTTCTTAATGCCTGAGAACACTCATCTAATTCCTTTTGTAGTTCTGAACTCTTTTCTTTGAGTTTCTCAATCAAAACTTCTTTCTCATTTAAAAGTTGTGTCATTTGCTTTTGTTCTTCTAAACTAGATGCCAAAATTTCCTTAGTTTCTTTTTGATCAGTAGCCATTTGCTCAATATTCTTTTTGAGTTTTGCTATTTCCAAGTCTTTTTCTTGATTGAATTGAACTATACGCTCTTGTTCCAACTGTAAAGCAGAGCTATTCAAATTATGTGCCTCTGAGAGTTCCTGAATGGTCTGCCTATAAATGTTTGCTTCTTCCAACCGTTTCTTTTCTGCCTGACACAGTTGTGCTTCTAACTGATTTTTCTCTATTTTTAAATTCTCCATGATACTATCTTTTTCTAGAGAAATTTGAGTGTTACCAGCAATAGATTCTGCCAACTTATGTCTTACATCTTCATACTCTAAAGCCAAATTTTCGTTTTCCTTGTTGACATCGAAAGCAACTTTCTTTAAATTTTCATTGACCTGTTCTATTTCTGAAAGATTTTGCTTTAAGTTTCTAACTTCGGCTTCCCGTTCTTTAAGCAAGTCATCCTGGAGATTACTGTTAGAGTCTTGATTAAGAGAACGAGTTAACTCATTCCTCACTCTAGACAGTTCCTCCTCAGTTTGTCTAACATGTTCCTTAAGTTCAAGGTTTTCCTTCTTCACGTTTAAACTATTTTTCTGTGATTTACTTAGCTGATCAACTAAGTCCTCCACTTTATCTTCAAGCTTCTGCTTGGTTAAATGCGTCTCCCTCACACTGAGTTCACTTTGAGTGAACTTTCCTTTCTGTACCTCCAATTCTTTAGTTATGCTCATTTTATCATCCTCAAGTTGGAGAACTCTCTTTCATCATCTAGATCCTCTTTTACTTTCCTCATGTCATTAGCTCCCTCATTTTGTTGCTTTAATAGCTGATCTTTTATCAGAATCACATGCTGAAAGAAAAATTGTATGGTAACTTTACCACATTCTCTCATTTCAGTACCTAAAGAAACTCTTGTACATTTCATAAAGAAAATCCTTAGCCATTTCTAATCCTTCTTAAAAGCAACTTTCTTATACCAATATCCATTACACATTTATTTACAATATCTTAGAGCAAGTTCATTTTATCATTTTAAGGATAAGATTTTTAAAACTCTGGAAGGTAAATGGTACACAACATTGTGTATTTTCAACTTTTAAACAATGGAGTCAACAAACTGCAGACCACAGGCCTTTTTCTGTAAATGAAATTCACAGTGCAATGGCTCATCTGCTTATGCATCCCAATTGCAGACTTGAGTAGTTGCCACTGAGAGAATATGGCCTTCAGAGTCAACATTACTTTACTATCTGGCACTCTGCAGAAAAGTGTCTATGACTAGAGCATCGATAAACTAAAACACCAGTCAAAGTACAACATGAAGCTATGCCTATTATTTTTTGCATGTTCACCCAGTGTTCAGGCTACTGAGTGGAATGTAGTGGGGGCTGAGGAAGCCCTCACTCTCTGTCATGCAGTCTTACCTTTGTAGCTTCCTGGTTCTGATAGTCCAGTTCTTCTATCTCAGCTATCAGGATTCTCTTTTCTTCAATAGTCTCTTGTTCCTTTGCCTCCAAGGTAAGTTTTAAGTCATATAATTGTAGATTCACATCCTTGTCTGTTGAAGCTATACTTTTAATTACTTCATATTCACTGCTCAATTTTGAAAGTGCTATCTGAAGTTCTTCCTTTTCTCGACTCAATAATATCTTCTCTTTTTCCAAATCTTGGACACTCATCTTAAGTTTCAGATTCTCTTGAGCAAGACTGCCATCCTGGTTTAAACTACTCAGTCCCTGTATTTCAGTTTCAGCATCAGACAGTGCTCGTTGGAGTCTGAACACTTCTTCCACTGATGAACTCTGTGGGAGAATTCCTCCCTTTTCTGCCACAGAATCACTCTGCTCCATCACAGAAGGCTGCAATGGACTGCATTTCAATTTCAGGCTCTCCCAATGCTCAGTTATTTGTTGCTTTTCCATGTTGAGCTGCTCCTTTTCTCTCTTCAGGACATCTCATCATTTTCTGCAGAAGATAATTTTTTAATTATGTCTTTTATTTTATCCTCAAGTTCTTCATTTTTTCTTGTAGACTCTACTTTTTCAGTTTGTAGAACCTGAATAGTTTTTTCCATGTCACAGATTTTAGACTGATCAGTTATTGTGACAGCTGAGTCACCTTGTTGTAATAGATTTTCAAGTTTTTCAATTCGTTCTTCATAGTCACTTAACTCCCCAAGATGCCAGCGACTTATCTCTGCCAGTTTCTCTTGGTGAGCCTTCTGCAAAACGGACACTTCACGTTGATGATCCTCAATTTCCTGACTTTGTTTTTTTTTTAAGTTCTTCAATAATATTTTGGAGTTGGAGGATCTCACTGTGATGGGAATTATGTGCTGCCTGTGCCCGACCAACATGCCTCCCATGACCAACTTCAGATTTAAGTCTTGCGCCTTCGATTGGCAATCTGTTCATTTCATGTGATGAAACTACATAAGGAAAGTTCATGTCATCATCCCGAAAAGCTGATGAATGATGACCGATTCCATAGCCGGATGCAGACCACCCAGTGGTTGTTGGTACACCACCAGCTCCTGCATGTACTGACTGGGCAGCTGCCTCAAGTGTGAACAGTTGATCCTGTAGTATCATCTGGTTTGCTTTCAGACAACTGATTTCTTCCTCTTTCTGTTCTAGTTCATTTAGGTAACTTGCAGATTGCTGCCTTATTCGAAGTTCTGATGCTTCACGTTCTTGCAAATCAGTGCAATACCTTCTTAGTCTTTCATTCTCTGATCTCAAGATCTCTTGACAGGCTTCTCGTTCCTCTCTTCCAAAACGAGATACACCTGCTTCCACGTCGTCCAGAAGCATCTCCTTTGTCAAGTCGGAGATCTGGCTGGTGAGGGCAGCCAAGCTACCCCGCACCTGACCCAAGGAGTAGCGCAGGCCGGAGCCCAGGCCTCCAATCCAAGAAGACATCACGGCGACTTCAGAGTACCATTACGTGGCTCTGAAAAAATGCGCCTAGTGTCCGCAGCCTCGCCATCTGCCTCGCCAACCAACACCCCAACGAAGGTCCCCACGCGTTGCGGGACCAATTATGACCCAGGCATCAGAACTCTGTGCGGCTCCTGGCAACCATGGGCCTGGCGTGGGGTGTTACCAGGGACTCGCCCCCAAGGCACAGTCTCCCCACCCCCGCCCTGCCCCGGCCTGGGCTCCATCCCTCCACTTTCCCCTGGTGGCCTGGGTCACTTCTCCCTCAGCCTTAGTGACTTGTTCTGAAAGCGGCAGGACCCTGGAAGGGTTCCTTTCCTTTAACTTGTCTTCTAATTTTCCTGGTCCTGAGATGCCAATCTCCTCGCTTTCCTCCGGGTCACTCCAAATGGTGCCTTACATGGACATGCGTCCTTGCCTCCCGCCCGCCTCTCCCAGGAAGTCCCTTGGATAATTTACCTGTGTGTAGTGATGCTCCAGTTCTATCACAGCTGCAGTTTCAGTGGCACCGTCATGTTCTTGCCTGTCATGGCTTCACACTGTTCCTGAGTGCTTTCTCTATCATCCATCTTCTTTCCCCAAGATACAGGCTCCCTTCAGGAGAGGGGAGGTGCCTCCCACTATTTTAGGATCCTCCACATCAACAGACAAATGAAATCTAAGAAGCTACGATTGATTTGATTTCTGATTGATCTGCTATGCCACATGTTTGATCTCTCTGGTCCTCAATTAAATGACCTATCATATGCTTTATTCTCCCCAAAGAGTGATTTTTTAAAATTTATTTATTCATTTATTTTTTACTTTACAGCTCAACCATATAACCATATAAGGATTGAGCTCAGCCTCAATAGCTCAGCCTTCTTAATATGTGTCAGTCATTTCTCTTGGATTTAAAATAAGATTTTTAAGAAGTTCCCAATTCCTGATGATTTTAAGGTTTTTTTTTTTTAGATTTCTCATTCCCATTTTTCCTCATTCCAATACTCATGTTTGACCACAGTTCTTCTTTCTAGAATCAAGAAACCAAATGAGAGGCTGGGGACGTAGCTCAGTTGGTGGAGTGCTTGCCTCACAAGCAGAAGGCCTGGGTTCAACCCCCAGCATCACAAAAAAAGAAGAGAAAAAAAAGTAACCAAATGATGTGCTTCATTTGTGTTTTTTTCCCCCATTATAGACACCATCTTTAGATACACTTCCTTATGCTGAGAGAATTACAATGGAAGTGTTCATCCATGAGTTATGAACCATTTTCTTTTGGCTGCTTGAATACTTGCTGTTTGTCCCTGCAGATTCTGAACATCTTGTTAGGAAGCAGCCCTTTTACCAAATTGTGGAGCCACAAGCAGAACCCTTACTTAGGTGGGATCATATTCTCTCCCACTCTACAAATCTGAAGATGTGTTATTAATGTCAATACACTTTTATTTTTAACTTACAGTGCACTTATAAAGAAAACCATAAACAATTTTAACAGCCTAAAAATTATTAATGTTAAGATTACAACTAAAGGATTTGCTTTATTAAGGAGATTCCTAAAAAGGACATTAGCCAAAAATATTTAATGTTCATGTTTAAAACAAAGGAGAAAATATAGAGCATGCATGAATGTTAGAGGATGTGGATTTTATTGGAGTGTGTTACACTTACACCATCCTCAGACATAGAAATGTTGCAACTTGATATTTCAAGATTTTTCAATAAGAAATGGTGTGTCTGTGTAATTGTCATGTACTTTAAGACAGCTGAACATTTAATTTGTTAAATTAAGATCTGAGGTTAGACACCTCTTTGCTGTCTTGGTCCAAACAATACATTCTTTTCCTGTCAATATCAGTGATTTATAAATTTATGAGCTTCTCTCTAATATAATGGTACTTTGTAAAATACTTTGTAAGTAACATGTGCTTTTCTCAAAGTAATTGTACCTTTAAAAGAGAAAATCTGTGAAGTTATGTTTTAAAGCATGGAGAAGCAGCAGAGAATTTCACATAGGAGAAAATAAATAGAATAATAAGGATTGAGAAGAAAGATATATATTTTATAATTAATTATACAAAATGTGACTCCAGACTTCTTTGAGTGCCATTTTGGTTTACAATGGAGCCACTGAGATGCATTCTGCCCTGCCTACTTCTCAGCTGCCTGCCCAGGCCCTTCCTTTACAATAGTGACCTCTCCCCTCCACATCAGTTCTCTTAAGCCTCATCCTCGACTCCTTATCTCTTAGTTTTTCAATGAAGAATTAATTTTAAGAAAATAATGTATTATTTTCTGACCAGGAATGCCAATGGAAAGACAAACACAATTAGAACTTCATTGAACAATTTCATGTTTATTCTTCTGACAGGAACGTCCTGGGCCTAGTGATCCGTGGTCTGAATTCTCTGTAGAGCACAGGAAGATGGCTTCTTAATGCTCTGCTCGGCTCTCTTCTTCACTGGCAGCCCTTATCATACTTCATAGGCTTGTGGTGCTTCACATTTCCTCTGTCCTCAAATAAATTGGAAAAGCAAGTGATATTTCCTCAAAGCTTTCTGGGTAATCTAAAGCGGGAATCTCATTTCCCCATCTTGAGTATATAGGCTTTGGCTCTGCTCCTCCCTTCCTCCTGGTTCTCCATCCTAACTCACTGGAGGCATATCCTTCTCCACAAACCTTTGCTGACCCTCCCAGATCAGATTAGATATCCTGTCTCTTTACCTCTCTGCTCCTGTGCATTTTTTCCTGGTCCTCACTACCACTCTGTAATTGCCTATTTATTTGTCTTTCAAACAATTCTGTCCCACTGACTGAGAACTCTCTTTTACCTCTGTGTCTCTGCTAGATCTCATCATGGTGCCCTATTTTAAATTCAAATGAGTGCATGGCTGTATTCTTGGCCCCCCTTGAGGGATCTCCTAGGCTTGTTAGCCTTGTCCCAAATTTTCCCCTTTCTCATTTCTGTCTTCACCTCCTGTAACTTTTGTCAGATTGTCTGCTCATTTAAATGGTCTAGTCATCCAGGACTTATCCTCTCTCACACAGGCTGTGCAGTTTTATACCATAGGTCCCCAAGGGTCATTCCAATTAAAATATTTTCTGTTTTGCATGTGTGAGAAATCAAGGTCAGGTCTAAATGATGCTACGCCTCTGCTCCCTGAGCACTTTGGTCATGACACTCATATAGCATGAACCACATTGTGTCATAGCTGGCAATCTATTCATCTTTCCCACCACACTGAACTCTCTAATGAGGGGCCATTTGGTTTGTCTTTGTAACTTCAGAAAGGTTCAGTGATTTGCTTAAGATCCAAAATTGAGAAAAAAACAAACTCAGGTGTTCTGCCTCCAAGTCCAAAATACATTTATCTGAACTTATCTTTCTCTCTTCCCAAAGCTCAGGAACTTTATTATATTGCCGATATTAATTCTAATAGCAAACACATACATATATACACACATGCATGTATTTTTCTTTGTATCTTCTTCTGAAACATGTAACTCATAACTGGAAACTATGAGTGTAGGTAGTTAACATAGAGGCCCCTTTAGGGAAAATTTCTCAATGGAAAGCCATGCAAACTTCTGTAATATTATCTACCACTATTATGCATTTCCTTTTGCTGACATGTCCTGTTCTTAATCTGGTGCACCAGATGAAGAATAATGAAGGTTGACCAAATTGCCTTAATATCTCTACATGAAAAGAAAAGTCTTTTGAAATATTCCTGTATGAAAACCAATTTTGAAGGGAAAACTTCCTGTTAAGCTATAATGAAGCCGACTGCAACCAGCCAATGTCTGATCTATTTTCTGGGCTGTCTCTAGACTTCCTTCACATTTGCTGACAGCAGTTCAAATACTCAAGGAGGGCTCTGGGGGCAGGCATGAGGGAGGGAGGGCTTACTTTAAGTAGGCCAAGTAGGCTTGAAGTAAGTGCAGTCTGAGCATGGGCTTTCTGAGCTGTAACCGGAGATCAGACACTGATCCCTCTTGCGACCTGGGATAAATGACTCGACCTTTTTGCCTTGGTGTCCAGATCCTCTAAATAGGGATAATAATACTGACCTCAGAAGGCTGTGTATGAATTAAACATCTGCAAGGCCTGGTCTTAAAGTCAGGCAGAAGGAAGCATCTCACTCCTTACAGATTCAGTAGCTCTTTCAACTCAAGTTAACAAGGGTTGAAAGTTTGCATGGCTATTTCTGTGCACAGAGCAAAGGATGGCTGACTCTGGCATTTGAATTGCTTGAAAGTGTCGATGCAGTCTCCAAAGGAAGTCAGCTCATCAGTGAAAGAAACATGAGGCTGAAAAACAAAACCAAACAAGTCATTAAGAGCATTCATTGGCTTCACCCCAAGCCACCATGCCTGGTTGTTCCTTCTTGTGCGACAGGTGCTTGAGTTTGGCTCTTTTGGAGCATTCAGACTGTGGTTGACTTTCCCTGAGCACAGCACCCCAAGCTGAGTCTTATCAGCATGTTTTTTTTTTTGTTTATGTCAAGAGTTTCCAAGTATATTTACTTCAAAAAAGATTCAATTTATAATCACCAACAGTTCAAGGATGAGACTTTTGTATATCTGGAAGTTTCCCCCAACATGCCATTTTGGGTTACACAGAACAACAGGATGTGTGCCAGGCCTCTCTCCTGGGTTTGTGGGTCGTGTTCTCCCCATATGTTCACATTTCCTTCCCCTAATGCATGTGTGTGTACAAGTTTCCTATTTTATAAGGACACCAGTCATTCTGGATTAAGTTCCATCCTGACCTTACTTTAAGTTGGTTACCAAATAAGGTGGCATCTGAGGTACTAGAAGCTCGGACTTCAACTCATGAATTTAGTGTAAAACAGTTCACTCCATCACAACATCTTAATCCATTCAGTCTGTTGGAACAAGATAACCTAGACTAATGTCTTATGAATGACAGAAATTTATTTCTCACAATTATGAAGTCCAGGGTCAAGGTCCAGGTCGATTCCGTGTCTGATGACCACCTTATTCATAGCTGCTGTCTTTCTCTTAGTCTTCACATGACAGAAGAGACCAGGCATATCTCTGGATTCTCCTTATAAAGGGACTGATCCCATCCACATAAGAAAGTACCAGAGGCTATGTGACAACTTTTCAAATTTCTGAAGAACCCAGGTGAAAAAAAATAGATGAGATTTTTCTGGGATGGTCTAAAAGACAAAACTAAAATGAACATATGAAGTCAGGGAACTAAAAACTTTCATTAAATACACGGAAATATAATCTTGAAGAAACTGTACAATATTGTATAAGAAAGGAAGGCTATGGATTCTGTAGTCATGGAGACTATAATATAAAATCTCACCACTAGAAGTAACTGCTAGATGTGGACTTGTTTTTGATGTTGTTGCTTTGTTTTTCTTATTTATTTAATTTATTTTACTTTCTTTCTGCCTTGGCTATTACTCTTTAGTAAAATGGAGGAAATAACATGTGGTTTTCTGTGAGAGCTAAAAGAGAGGACTTATACTCAACATCCAGGTCTGTGTGTTCTTTTCCATTTACAAGAAAACTTTGTGGCTAAATCATTGTCATCTACACATTTCCTACTGTGAAAAAAATGGCAAGACTCTAAAATATGTAAAAGTAGTTTGATACATACTGTTGGGATCTGTTTTCTTGTAAATGGAAAAGAACACACAGAAACTACCTTTCTTCAATTGCTCATCTTCTCAGTAAATTAAAATATGGTACAAATTTCTAAAGGAACAGTCTAAATGACACTGGAAGCATGTTTATTTAATATGGTGAAAGTATCTACAGGTCTACTCTATACCTGGGTGACATGTAAGTCACACAGAATTTTATTAAAGCAATTATCACTTGCCATTTGTGCTTCTCAATTAGTCTGACATCCCTACATAGTACAAAAACAAGTGTCTCTCTTTGATAATAAAAAGTCAGTAATCCCTCTAGGTGCAATTAGAACCATGTCATTTGGCACACTATGCTTTAAAATGGTAAGGGGCTAACTTTAAAGCCCAAAGATTTATCTCATATAATTTTCCAAGTATGCTTAAAGAAGCTAATTTAAGCCAAGTACCTTAGTTTTCAATATGTTGTTCTGAACGCAGAGAAAAGATGTTTCCATGTGGAATAGAGCTGTCTATAAGCCACGATTAGTCACTAAGGAGAATTGAATATCCCTTTGCTTCATGACCCAAGCCAACTGAGTTAGAAATCAAGATAGCTAAAGTCTTTCCAGTTCCCTGAGTTAGGAACCTATGATGCTGGGAAACTATTCATCTTTAACTCTTACAAGGATCCAGCATCATCCAGGAGTTTCTGAAATTGTCCAGTCAGGACTGGGGAAATGAGGATATTCTAAATCCCATCAGGACTTACCTATAGAGGGATGGTCTCCAGGCCAAGATAACCACTAGAAGTCTGACAAGTACGCTCTTTGCTCTTCCTTCTCTAACTGCAAGAATCCAATATTTGCTAAAAAGCTATAGAAGTTTTTCACCTGCTCCAATACTGCCCAGAATACCTCAGAAAGCTCTGGTCTTGGTTTATAACCCCAGGGAACATCCAGATGTCTATAACTGGCAAGAGAACCTGTACAGGCACACACGTGTAAATACACACACATGTGCACACACACACACTAATTATGGGCTGGCCCATTAATTCAAACTTATATCTAAACAAATACTCAGATACATCCATTCTTCTCAAAATTTAGGGGTGCAAAATATCATGCTTTCTTTATCAACTGGCAATCACTACCAGAGCTACCTCCATTCCACTAAATTGATCATCACTGGGATGAGACATGGATGCCCTCCAACTCTCAGGGATTCTTTTACTTCTCAAACACCTTCTTATATCAATTTCTTCCCCATCACACTTCCAAAATATATGACCATAATAAGAATGCCACCTACACTGGTTAGGGTATTTGTTCATTAAAAAGCCAACTCTCAGCTAAATGAAGAGCCAAAGATCATTAGAGGTTACAGAGCATGGAATTTTTGAAATGAGTGCCTCCCATAGGCCTCAAATATCACCTTGGCCATTTATGACTCTCTTGGTATGTATTTTACACACCATTTATTTAAAACAGCTTTGAGAGAAGGTCATTCAGGTATTTGGATGTGAGTTAACATCTAAAATGAGCCATGGTTGTTTATTCTTCTTATTGTCCACTTACTAAGGAGAGTAAAGTAGATGGCTGAAGTCTATGGCCTCATTTGAGAAAGTGCAAAAACAGCACTTTTCTCATATTCATATTAGAATGGATACCTTGATATTTAAGGCTCTAACCTGTTGGGGTGGTCCGGACACTCCCTATGGTCTCTTAAGTTGGCGCCTGGCGGTATGCCAGTTTTGCTGTTGCCACAGAGTAAACAGGTGTATCTTTGCGACAGTTATTCCTACTGGTTGGTTGTAAACTGGCCACACGTGTGAGCGGCTCGTGCTTTAAACCTTTGTCTATGCCTGCCCATGCATGCTTCACGTGGAAGTTCTGTGATTGGTCAACTGAGGAATAAAAAGGAGAGAGAGAGAAGGGGGAGGGGAGGAAAAAGAAGAAAAGGAGAAAAAAGAAACGTGCGGGCAAAATAAAGAGCTGTATACACATTCCTGGGATTGTGTCTTTGTTGCGGACGATAAGTGGTGCCGACACCCGGGATCCAAAAACGAAACTAAAATAGTCAGTAAGTAATTCATGTACGTACTGTCTTTGTTTTTGTCTTTTATCTAAAGGAAAGTTTGCCTGGGAGCAACTAAGGTTCGCGGAGGCAACGATCCACAAGTCCACGGTTGAGTGGCTTAAAGAAGGTCCATGGTGAAGTGGTTTAAACAGTAAAAATGGGCTCCGAGGTTTCCAGACTCCGCAGGGAGAGCCCTTTAAGGGCATTATTAGAAGCCAATGGGACTCCTTTAAAATCTCAAACAGCCAGGGCATTCTTAAAGACAATAGAACATCAAGCCCCCTGGTTTTTAGATGAGGGCTTATTAAATGTTCCACAGTGGGAGCATTTAGGAGAAGACCTACGAAAAGCTAATGCTCAACAGCCGCTACCTACATGTACAATGGCTATCTGGGCTCTTGTTAAGGGCTGTTTGACTGCTAAAAAGGACAAGTTTAAGGATCCTATAGAAGAGGGAAGTACTATTTTAGAGGAAGTGAAAGAAGAACGATCTTTGCGATCTGTCCAGGCCTCAGAAACAGGAAGTGAGGATGAGGAAGAACTTACCGGGGAGGAATTAGAGGCAAAGTTTAAGGACCTAAAATTAGAGAACTTACATCCTCCAGATAGAGTTGAACCAACTGCACCACCTCTCCCTTATGCTAGCTATTGCTCAGGGGCATCTTCATATAATCCATCAGGTGCTTGGGCAGATCTATCTAATACCTGTTTCCCAGTTTTTGAGGACGCTCAAAACCAGAGGTATCATCAAGCTTTAGATTTTAAATTAGTTAAACAGTTAAAGGAAGCAGTTAGTACTTATGGACCTCAAGCTGCCTTTACAGTATCATTGTTGGAGTCAGTGGCAGGGCTCAATTTGGTCCCCGGAGATTGGGTAAATCTAACTGGAGCCACCCTTTCTGGAGGACAGTATTTAATGTGGAAAACAGCTTGGTAAGAATATTGCATAGATACAGCAAAACCTAATGTTGCCGCAGGCAATCCCAACTGGAATGTGGATATGCTAATGGGTTTAGGAAACTATGTAATAATCCAGGCCCAAGTAGTGTATCCTCCAGCGGTATATATGCAAATAGCAGCCGCTGCAACAAAAGCTTGGAAAACACTGCAAGGATCTGGCGATTTACAGGGTCAATTATCCAAAGTTATCCAGGGAGCAAATGAGCCTGATGCTGATTTTGTGGACCGCCTAATTCAAACTGCTTCTCGCATTTTTGGGGATGCAGAACAAGCTATGCCATTGGTCAAACAATTAGCATATGAACAAGCTAATAAATGGTGCAAGGAAGCTATTAGACCTTAGAAAAACAAGGATCTCTCAGCCTACTTAAAGGTCTGTAGAGACATAAATGATTCTGTAATACAAGGGCAAGTACTTGCAGCAGCCATAACTCAAGGTTTAGGTAATGCTCAACCAATCTATAGTCAAAGGCCTGCTGAAGGAGCCTGTTTCCATTGTAAACAATTAGGTCACATAAAGGCAAATTGTCCAAATAGAATTAATTCTACTCAACATGAACCGCCAGACAGGCATCCAAAACCCAGACCGTGCCCTCGCTGTAAAAAGTCAATCCGTACGTGATAAGGAAGGTAACTTTCTAGGTCCTAACCCTAAGTTGTCAATAAACGGGAAACCGGGCCCACCCCGGGGACCGCAACAAATGTACGGGGTAATCCAACAAGTACCAAGAAATTGGTATCCCCTAACGGACCGCGGAGAGCAACAACAGGAAGCGCAGGACTGGACATCCGTGCCACCTCCAGACTGGTCCTAACTCCTGAAATGGGAGTACAAGCCATAGATTCAGATTGGCAAGGCCCCATTCTCCCAGACTCAATGGGTTTATTAATTGGCAGAAGCTCTACTACATTAAATGGTCTTATTGTACACCCTGGGGTTATAGATCCTGATTTTAAAGGTGTAGTTAAAATATTAGTTTCCTCTCCTAAAGGAATTACAGTAATATCTCCAGGAGACCGAATCGCTCAGATGCTTATATTACCTAGTCAACATAACCTGTACCCCAGTAAAACTAATATCAGAGGAAATCAAGGATTTGGGTCAACAGGAGAGCCACTAGCCTGTTTTACAATGGATTTAAAAGACAGGCCCATATTGTCATTAACTATTAGAAATAGGGAGTTCATGGGACTCTTAGATACTGGAGCTGACAAAAGTATCATCAAATCCTCTGATTGGCCCAAAGATTGGCCAGTTGTCAAGGCTAATCAAACTCTTAGAGGGTTAGGAATAGCTACAAGCCCAGATCAAAGTGCAGCTACCCTACAGTGGAAAGACAAGGAAGGACACTCTGGACTATTTCAACCATCTGTATGTAAGGTACCTATTTCCCTATGGGGGAGAGATGTTTTAAGTCAAATGGACCTCAAATTGACTACTGAAAACATATTTCAAGGTACCCCTGTAAAATCTATTATGAGGTCTATGGGATAGACAGACTACAAAGGATTAGGAAAAAAGGAACAAGGATCTACAACCCATTCCTCTCCCGTCTCCCAATGTCCCTACCACAGGCCTGGGTTTTTCTTAGGGGCCACTGACGAACATACCATTCCTATACGATGGAAAGATGATAAGCCTCGATGGATCCCTCAGTGGCCCCTAACTAGAGAAAAACTGGAGGCTGCTCATAATTTAGTCAAGGAACAAATGGATGCAGGCCATTTACAACCATCCACTTCCCCTTGGAATACTCCTATATTTGTAATAAAGAAAAAAATCTGGAAAATGGAGATTATTACATGATCTTAGAGCTGTAAATAACCAAATGTTCCCTATGGGCCCTATCCAATGAGGATTACCCCTTGTCTCAGCCTTACCAAAAAATTGGACCACTGTCCTAGTGGATTTGAAAGATTGTTTCTTTTCCATACCATTACATAAAGCTGATTGTTGGAGGTTTGCTTTTACTTTACCTGCTATTAATCACACCTAACCTGATCAAAGATTTGAGCGGACAGTATTACCTCAAGGCATGACTAACAGCCCCACTTTATGTCAAATTTATGTAGACAAAGCTCTATTCTCCACCTGTCAAAAGTATCCAGAATTGCTAATTTATCATTATATGGATGATATTCTCCTATGCCACCAAAACAAACTAGTATTAGAAGAAGCCTTAACATTCATGACTAAAGAATTAAAGACCTGGGGACTTACTATAGCTCCTGAAAAACTACAAACAGGAGAACTACAAAATTATCTAGGAGCTAAGTTATCTGCTACTACAGTTCAACCCCTAAAACTTACTATCAGGGTAGATCCTTTAGAGATTCTAAATGATTTCCAGGAGACATAAACTGGATTAGACCTTACTTAAAGTTATCTACAGGAGAACTAAAACATTTATTTGACATCCTTAAGGGTGATCCAGATTTAAATTCAAAAAGTTTTAACACCAGAGGCTAGACAAGCTATTTTATTAGTTCAGCAATGATTGGAATCATGTCAAGCAGTTCGCCATGATCCCAAACAACCACTATGCCTAATTATTCTCCCAGAAAGCCATAGTCCTTCAGGTGTCATATGGCAAGATGGCCCATTACAAAGTGTCCATCTAGCCAGTTCACTGTCAAAAATGTTACAACCCTATCCAACAGCAGTGTCTCAACTTATATTTAAAGGTATAGATGCCTGCATTTCTACCTTAGGCACTCATCCTGATAAAATTATCACGCCTTATACAACAGATCAAATATAGTGGCTAATTAATAATAATCCCGATTGGTCAATTGTTGTTTGTACTACTACTGCTGAATTTGATAATCACTATCCTAAGCACCCATGGATTCAATTTTGTAAAAATACTCCTATCATTTTTCCTAAAATGGCTCGTACTACCCCCTTAGAAAATTGCCTTACAGTCTTCACCGATGGACCAAAAAATGGAGTTGGAATTGTCGTTATAAACAACAAAGTATACACCACCATTGTTCAAGCCTCCTCTGCTCAAGTCACTGAGTTAGCTGCTGTAATTATGGTTTTTAAACTGTTACATGATAACTCCTTTAATTTACTTACAGATAGTAACTATATTGTAAATTCATTATCAGTCTTAGAAACAGTGCCTTATATTTCTCCATCGTCTACTATAGCACCTTATTTTACTACATTACAAAAGTTAATTCTTGAACGCCATCATCCCTTTTATGTGGGACATATTAAAGCTCATACTAACCTCCCAGGACCTTTAGCCAAAGGCAATGATTTAGCAGATCAAGCAACTCATACTAACTTCATTTTTACCATTAAAGAACAAGCACAAGCCTTTCATGATAAATATCATGTTAACTCTACCACCCTAAATAGAAAATTTCATATTCCCAAAATTCTTGCTTGACAAATAGTTAAGTCTTGCCAACATTGTGCCTCACTTATCCCTGTACGATCGTTTGGAGTAAACCCTTGTGGCCTGCTACCCAATCACATATGGCAAATGGATGTTACTCATATCCCAGAATTTGGTAACCTTAAATATGCTCATGTTTCTGTTGATACTTGCTCTGGCATCCTTATGGCATCCTATCATATTGGAGAAAAGGTTAAAAATGTTATTCAACATTGCCTCCAAGCCTTTGCCTGTTGGGGCATTCCTAAAATTATAAAAACAGATAATGGACCCACTTATACATCTAAAAGTTTCCATCACTTTGCTAAAATATTTGATATACAATTAATTACTGGTATTCCTTATAATCCCCAAGGTCAAGGAATAATAGAAAGGACTCATCTTACCTTAAAAAAATATATACAAAAACAAAAAGGGGGAGTAGGGGTATCCTTTAGATCCCCCAAAGATAAACTAAAACTTAGACTTTTTATTTTAAATTTTTTAAATTTGGACAATGACGGACGCTCAGCTGCTGACCGTCACAGTTCTCCTAATCAGGCCCCTAAACATTATGTACTATGGAAGGACATTCTTACAGGGTGCTGGAGGGGTCCGGACCACGTTTTGTGTTGGGTCCGGGGGTCTGTTTGTGTATTTCCACAGGATCAACAAGCATCGATTTGGGTCCCGGAGAGGCTCACCCATCTTGTTCCATCTCCCCAAGAAGACAAGATTGAAGATGATGACCCTGTTCTTGCACCTGCTCCAACTAACTCAGGGACTGAGCAACCCAGTGCCGGGACAGCAGAGGAGACTAACCTCTGGGCTATAGTGCGGGCATGGCCTTACCCTATGCCCCTATCAAATGAATCTTCCGTGCTTCCTTTTATCCTTCTGAAGAGTCTAACAATTTCTCACAGCTACTCTTACCAAGCACTTTATGCTTTTACAATAGTTGTGGTTTTTCTTCTGGTTCCGAACCCCCTTGCATTGTGCTAGGGAATCAGACCTTAGGAATTTTTGATAAGGATAAGAATATTACTGTTGTGACACAGGGCATTGTATGTCCTACATACATTGCCTCGTATGTTCCCAAAAAATGATTCTGTCCCATTACAACCTAACGTTTTCCCACACTGCAAATCAGAATTGGTTTGGCCGCCTTCTCCCACAGGTTGTCAAAGCAGCTTATCTGCTGTCTTTGTTACTCCCGACCACAGCTTTACCTTCTCGCCAAAATTTGCTACCTATGAGAATAGTAGTATGAAGGGACTTAACTTTTCTTTTCAAAATCCTCTCGTGTTGTATGGCTGTTATGTAATCGCAAAACTACCTGTACTCAAATTAGTGCTCTGGCCATGATTAATGGTGGGAGTATAAAAAACTGTAGTTATTCTTATGGGGGAGGAACATTTGAATCTAATGTTACTATTAACACCTGTAACGTCAATATTATCTTTAGGCCTACACCTGTGCGTGTCTACCCCCCATTCCTTTTCCTACTATTTAATCAGACAAGTGTAACCAATATTTCCCTCAATTGTTCTGTATCTGTTCTTGTGTGATGTCCACCTGCTGGAATGGTACAAAACATACTGGAGCTGTTCTCCTTCGTGTCCCTACCTACATCCCCATGCCCGTACGCGTAGATGCGGAGACCTAAGTGTATTCATCAGAACCAGACGTGACTTTGGGATCACAGCGGCCATCATAGCTGCCATTGCAGTCTCAGCTTCAGCAGCTGCCGCGGCTGGGGCCACCCTTGCTGTGTCTATTCCTGCAGCTCAAGCTTTGAGCAGTGTGACTTCCGCTACTGCTCGGGCTTTGAGTGCTCGGTCTGGCATCAATGAACATCTGTATGTTAAACCAACGCATCGATTTATTACAATATCAAGTGGACATCTTAGGACAATTGGTCTTCTCCAGTTGTATTCAAACTTACCAGGACTCTGCATCACATCTGCCATATACTCCAACTTTTCAAATATTGACTATCAATGCTACTAAAGCACAGCCTCTTTCAACCGGACAGATGTTTAAAATGTTCCAATCTTTTCTAACTTTTGGAAAACAGTGGTTCAGATTCTTTGCATTGCTGCTTCTCTTGATAGCAATATTGTTTTTGCTCCATTGGGTAATTGCCTTACGTAAGGCTCAAATAATAGATCGACAAGCCATTCATCAGGCCTTGTCTGCCATAGAGTCGGGCAGCTCCCCTGCTATATGGCTTAGTATGCTGGACCGGTAGTCAAAGACGGGTAATGAAGTGGTGATCTTGTATCAACCTAAGACAGAAGGTTCATCAAGCTATGGATTCTTTGAGGACGGGTAAGAACAAGTATTGACCACTCAACCTAAGACAGGCATGGTCCCTGCCATTCTTTTATAAAAGAAAAAAGGAGGAGCTGTTGGGGTGGTCCGGACACTCCCTATGGTCTCTTAAGTTGGCGCCTGGCGGTATGCCAGTTTTGCTGTTGCCACGGAGTAAACAGGTGTATCTTTGCGAAAGTTATTCCTACTGGTTGGTTGTAAACTGGTCACACGTGTGTCCGGCTCATGCTTTAAGCCTTTGTCTATGCTTGCCCGTGCATGCTTCACGTGGAAGTTCTGTGATTGGTCAACTGAGGGATAAAAAGGAGAGAGAGAGAGAAGGGAGAGGGGAGGAAAAAGAAGAAAAGGAGAAAAAAGAAACATGCATGCAAAATAAAGAGCTGTATACACATTCCCGGGATCACGTCTTTGTTGCGGGCGACAAGACGACGATACTAACCCTTTAGAAGTCAGTGGTGATTTTGTGCATATAGTACATCTCTCCTCATCCTTCCAATTCCTGAGCATAATATTCTAACTCAGGCAGTGAAAGGACCTTAGTGTCTGCAGCAATGTTCAGTTTAAATGAATTGGATCTATAAGACAATCTTATCAAGCTTGTTTTTAGCATAAGTGGCGGCTTCATGTTGAAGCACGAGAGGAGGCAGTGAAGGATACCGAGATGCACCATAAACTTGCAAGAATTTTACAAGCCAAGATAGATGTTGAGATAATGAGAACAGATTTACTTGTCAGAAACTCTGATGTCAAAATGAGAGTTTTCCATGATTTCCAAAAAGAATACTTTTTAATACATTCATGACACCATAACACTCAACGGCAATTGATGATCCACAGAAATGTATGTAAATTAATATCAGAAAGATCTACTCCTGCTTGTCAGAAACCCCAGTGGGCAATCTGAGAGTCACTTCAGCACTGTGGTATTCTTGAATGTTCACTTTTGCAAGCTCATCTCCAGTTTGCTCTCATTATTCTGGAACTAATTGAAGGACTATACATAGGAAGACTATAAGCAATTCATTTAAGACTCTGAGCAAGATTTTTATGAAAGTTCCCCACAAGTGGGAACTAAGAAAATTTAGTAACCATAGGGCAAAAGATGAAGCTCTGCGGTTTAAAACATCTTTGAGAGGAACAGAGAAGAATTAAATGGTTAAGGCTCAGAACATAAAGAGGCTAATGGTAGGAGTTCCCCAGAGGACAGTTTAAAACGGTTAATGTTTGATGAATTTATTAACCTAGAAAAAGAATGGGTTGTGAATTTAACAGCATGCTAATGTTACCAAAGTGTTAAGAGAATTCGGGAATGAGAGGACTGTGAGAGCAACCAGGGGCCATCTGATTCCTTTCCATGGTGCCCTCTGGGCAAAGCAAAGAACCAGTCCTGATGTAGGACCCGGCATTAAGAGACCATGGTGGAACTTCCTGAGCCAGTACCAAAGAAAGGGAACAGGGAGCACCATAGTCAGAAGTATACAGGAAAAAGTAAGCTCAACATCTGTTGCTTAGTGATAAACGTATCATTGAGCAAGGAGGAAAGACTCTTTTCACTAAGAATTCGGAATCAGAAAGAATATGGGAGGGTCAAGCAGGCTTGGGAAATGACAACTGAAGCAGAGGTGTGATTATTATGTGCCAGTGTATAAGCCAGCGATGGAAGTATATGGTGACCATTTTTGGGGTTTGATAAGCAAACTTAGGCTTTCAAAAGGGAGAGGGTTTCAAACACAAAGTCCTATTATTTCCCTCAAGACCAGTACCCACAGCTGCTCCAAATGGAGCTGCAAAGTGAAATTAACCAGTTCCCTTGGAAGGCTGCAGAGGTTCAGCT
>JAJEJO010030913.1:0-19534 GCA_020662805.1 Glaucomys volans
CATTCCTTACCAGTGTACTCCAGAGTGACAGCAGGACTTCCCTGCACCTCAGGGCTCTCACAATGAGGATTACTGTGAAGAGCTTAAACACTGCACAATGCTGTGAACAGGGCACTAGTGTACCAGCCTCATGTAATGGGGGACCAGAAGCGTGGTCTTCAAGTACATCCTACTATTTCCAGACCATTTGTTTCCTACGCTCATTCTACAAGATGTGAATTTTTATGATGGAAAGAAATGCAGATTCTCGGAATTTTCTGGGGAGAATTTTCAGGACTCCTGGGATCAGCCACACAGTGCATGGTTTGCAAAAGAAACAGACGCACCATCGACAGAAGCTTCCAATCCCAGGAAAGAGGGCTGAAATCTACTGTATGAGTCCCAGTGTCAGTGGATCCAGAACTGTGCCCAGGTGGTGGAGAAGAGCACAGATATCCAGGCCACTCACTGTGGGATCTGACACTACACCTGCTCTTAATGAAAGGAATAAAGAGGTCAGATTTCTAGAAGAAGAACTTATGTGACTGCATACCTGTAGCCTGCTGGATTCAATGAAGGAAGCTTGGTATATGCACACAGTGGGGATTATTTGGCTATGAAGAAAAATTAAATCACAGCATGTGCTGGTGAGTGAATGGAAGAGGAGAACTCTCTGCTAGTTGGCAGACTAGTCCTTGGATGACCCTCAGTTCTATCCCCTACTCCTCCCAGGACTGCTGAGGACAGTTCACATGCACGGCCACCTGGCATCCCAGGCTGAATCTGGGGAGTCTGGCTTCTGTTTCTTGGCTGCCAGTTTTGGGACAGGAAGATGTTGTCAAGATTAGTGGACCCCCTGCTCTTCAGTAACTTTCAGCTGCTGTGATGAGTCACTCTGGTTAGCTTTCTGAGTTCATGAACTTGGCCCTGATCCTTGGCTCCACTGTTTCCATTAACCAACAGGAAAATTGCCAGAGGACCAGTGCTGAGTCTCGTGGATTTCTTGGGAGCCAAGAGGACCAGGAGCCTGAGGTTCTTCTGGTGTATCGGGTCACTGATCCTGTTTCTTGTACAGGGAATCCCAAGGCCAGCCCTAATCAGGGAATCCCACTGAAGTCCCTACCCTGAGTTGCTGGGAAATGACTCACCAGTGTCCTCTGAGCTTCCTCAGCATCTGATCCTGATGACCACAGAGGAGTCACTTCAGCCTCAATAATGATGCTCTGCATGTTTTTCATGTGATAATTCACCTGCATCAAAGTATGTATGCAGGGAGTCTGCGTGGGAGTGGACACCCTTGTCCAGGTCCTGAATTTAGAGGAATTGTTTCAGTTTATCACCATTCAGTATGGTGGTGGGCTTGTGGTTGTGACATGTAGCCTTTATGAGGTTAAGGTCAGGCCCTCAGTTCTTCAGTGCTATAAACATGGTTGATTTCTGAACTTTGTCGAAAGCTTTTTCTGCATCAGTTGACATGATGGTGTGATTGCTGTCCTATGATCTGTTCATGGTGTGAACAAATATTGATCTTACATTATGGATTTGTGTATTTAGAATCAACCTCCCAACTCTGGGATGAAACCCACTTGATCATGGTTCACTATTTCTTAATCTGTTCCTGAATACAATTTATAAACATTTCATTTAGGATTTTGTATCTGTGTTCATCAGTGATATCTGTCCTCATTTCTTTCCTGGAGGTGCCTTTGGTTCTGGTATTAGGTGATACATGTTTGATAGATTGACTTTTGCAGTGTTCCCTCCTTTTGCATCATGGAAAATCTTGAGGAGGTTTGGCAATATCTCCTCTGTAATGTTCTGATAGTATGATCTGAGAATTGATCTGGTGATGGACTTTTCTATCTTAGAAGGACTTTAATGGCTGCCTCAACTATATTGGTTGATTTATGTGTCTTTTAGATTTCTCTATCCTTGTGCTTGAATTTGTGTAGGTCAGATATGTTTACAATTCTGTCAGTGTTTTCAAGTTTTTTATTTGACTGGAGTATGAATTGTCAAAACATTTTTAATGATCTTCTGAATTCCAGACCATTCTATTTCAAGATCTTTGTTTTATCTCTAAGTTTTTTCTAATTTGGGTCTTCTTTTTTGTTAATTTAGTTTGTGAAAGTGCTTACCAATATCCTTAATATTCTAATTTTTTCATTTGCACTAATGAATTATACATGACAGTAGAATTAATTTTTACATTTTAATAAATAATACATAAATTGAGTATAATCTCTCATTTCTCTGATTGTTCATGTTGTAGGATCACATAGGTCATCCACTCCTATATGTACATGAGGTAGTAATGTCTGCTTGACTCCACTATCCTTCCAAACCCCATTCTCCTTCCCCTATCTTCACTCCCCCATACCCAATCTAAAGTAACTCTATTCTTCCCTAGCACCCACACCTTTAATGTAAATCAGCATCCACACATCAGAGAGAACATTTGCCTTTGGTTTTTTTTGTGATTGGCTTATTTTGCTCAACATGATATTCTCCAACTCTATTCATTTACTGGCAAATGCCATTCATTTCATTCTTGTCTAAAGCTGAGTGCTGGTTCATCAAATATATATTTACCACATTTTCTTTATTCATTCATCTGTTTAAGGACACCTAGGCTGGTTTGATAGTTTAAGAATTGTGAATTGAGTTGCTATAAATGTTGATGTTGCTACGTCACCATAGTGTGCTCATTTAAATCCTTTGGTTATAAACCAAGGAGTGGGATAGCTGGGTCAAATGGAGCTTGCATTCCAAGTATTCTGAGGATCTCCTGACTGGTTTCCCTAGTTGTTTCACCAATTTGTAGTCCCACCTGTAATGTATGGGTGTATCTTTTTCCCACATCCTCACCAACATTTATTATTGCTTGTATTCCTGATAATTGCCACTGTTTTTGGAGTGAGGAGAAATCTTAGAGAATCTTTTATTTTCATTCCTCTAAATGCTAGAGATGTTGAACAATTTTTCATATATTTGGTGATCATTTGTATTTCTTTTTCAGTGAAGTATATGTTAAGTTCCTTAACTCATTTACTGATTGGGTTATTTGAGGATTTTATTGGAGTTAAGTGTTTTCAGTTCTTTATAGAACCTTGAGATTAATGCTTTATCTGAGGTACATGTGGCAAAGATTTTCTTCCAGTCTGTGCACTCTCTCTTCACATTAGTGATGGTTTGTTTTGTGAAAAGAATCTGTCTAGTTTGAATCTCTTCTATGTATTGATTCTTGATTTTACTTCTTATGCTTTAGGGTCACTCTTTACCTTTTCAAAGAACAAAATTTGTGCTTCCTTGATTTTTCAATGTTGTGAACATTTTCCCTGAACTCTAGCCAGAGCAATCCAGCAGTAGAATGAAATTAAAGGGATATATAGAAATAGAAGAAGTCTGAGTATCTCTGCTTATTGATGGCAGGACACTCGGAGAGCTGACCAACAAATTTAGTAATGTAGATAATTATATCTTGTGTTCATAAAACAACAGCTTTCTTATATTTTAAAATGAGTCTGCTGAGAAAAAAATCAGGAAAATTGCCTCATTAAAAATAGCCTGAAAAAAATTGGGAATCAACGCAATCAATGAGGTACAATATCTCTACAATTTAAACAGTAAACACCAAAGGGAGAAATTGAGGACCTTAGAGATGGAAAAACCTCCCATGTTGTGAGATGACAGAGTTCAAATTATCAAAAGGGACAAACTAGGAAAAGCATTTCTTCTTCTTTTTCTTGCGTATTGAGGTGTTGTTTTAGATTATTTATTGGGGATCTTTCTATTCTTTTGAGGTCAGAACTCAATGCTGTAAACTTTTTTCTTGGGACTACCAACACACTGTCCCAGAGCTACTGATAACTTGTATCACTACTCTCATTTTCTTCTAAGAACTTTTTTCTTTCTCTTTCAATTTCTTCTGCTTTCCATTTATCATTATAGAGTGTTTTATTTGATCTCCAGTTGGTGATGCAGTTTCTATTCTTTATCTTCCCATTGATTTCTAATTTCATTCCATTACGATCTGGTAGAATGAAAGGTATAATCTATAACTTTTTGTACTGGCTAAGATTTTCTGTGAGACCTAGAACAAGGTATGTTTGAGAAAATGTTCCATGTGCTGCTAAGAGGAAAGTTATTTCAGCCATCAATGTATGAAATGCTCTATAGATGTCTGTTAGATCCACATTATTGATTGTATTTTTTAGCCCTGTGGAACCTTAACTTAATTTGTGTCTGGATATCTATCCAGTGGCAAGAGAGGAATGTCAAAGTCATCCAGTATTTTTATATTGTGGTCTGTTTGATTCTTTATGTTGAGAGGGATTTTTTAATGCACCTAGGATATTCTACTCTTTGTGGCATGAACACTTACCATCATTATACCCCAATGATATATGACTCTGTTAGGCAATGCAAAGGGACATTCTTTTCCTTATTTTTCTTAATTTTAGCTCCAAGTGCACTCTATCTGCTATGAGAAGAGCTACCCCTGCTCCTTACAAGTCCCATTTGGATGCTTGATCCTTTCCCATCCCTTCACCTCCAGTCTGTGGTTGTCTTTGCCTATGAGATGAGTCTGGTGCTTAGTGTATTATTGGGACTTGGTTTTAAGTCCAATCTGCAAATCTTTGTCTTTTGATTGAAGAGCCTAGATATTTTACATTCAATGTTGTTATTAAGAGATGATTTTTATTTCCTGCCATTTTATTTACTTTACTTATTTATATGCTGTATTTTACTTCCACATTTTATTTATGCCTAATATTTAAGTCAGACTAGACTCCCCTTTAGTTAACTAATATTCTAGTGTATTTACTCACTATGCTGGTTTTCCTTTGTATTTTTCATTTCTTCCTCATGGAATATTTCACTGAGTGTTCTGTAGTGCAGGCTTTCTACTTATGTTTTTTTTTTTTGCTTCTGTTTATCATGGAAGGTTTCTATTCCATCTTAAATCTTAAGCTATTTTGCTGGACATAGTATTCTTGTTTGGTGCCCATTGTCTTTCAAAGCTTGGTGTATATCATTCCAAGCCCTCCTGGCTCTTAGGGTCCAGGTTGAGACATCAGTTGAAGTCTGGATGGGTTTATCTCTGATGTGAGCAGTCTTTTTTCTCTTGCAGCTTTTAAATTTATATCCTTATTCTGTGGGTTAGGCATTTTCATTATAATGTGCCTTGGAGAGGATCTATTGTGATTTCGTATCTTTGGAAACCTATATGCCTCTTGCATCGGCTTTCCTTCACATTCTTAAGAATTGGACATTTTTCTGATATTATTACATTGAAAAGATTGTGCCTCCTTTTAGCTTGTACTTTACAGCCTTCATCTACTCCAGTGATTCTTAAATTTAGCCCCTTGATGCTCTCCAGATTCTGTTCTTGGTCTCTTAGCATCTAAACTTTATGGTTGCCCTTATTTTCAGGGATGTATGCTTTGTCTTTGAGTCCTGAAAAATCTTACCTTCAAAGGGGTCTAATCTATTGGTGATGCTTTCCACTGAATTCTTAATTTGGTTTATTGATCCTTTCAATTCAAGGACTTCTGTCTTGTTCCTTTTCAGAATCTCCTTTATTGAAGTGATCTTTCATGTTCTGAATATTCTCTCTGATTTTACTTCTTACATCTTCTTTCAGCTCATGGAACAATTTACCTATCAATTTTAAAAGTTCCTTCTCTCACATATTCTCCACTGTGATGTTGATGAAGTCAGTAGTTGAAGTATCACAGGCTTTTGGAGATGGTACATTTCCTTGCTTCTTTACACTGTCTGTGTGCCTACCAATCTATTGGGATAGTGCTCAATTGTCTTAAGTGAGGGACTACTTTGTGAGCTTCTGTCTCTTAAGAGTCCTGGGTTGGGTGAACCTCCATGTATTGATAGCTGAAGTCAATGTGTCACTTCTCCTGGTTCCAGTGACCACATTAAGAGATGCCACTAGACTCTATGTACTATAATCTCTTCAGAGCCAAGCCTCATGCTTCTCAACCTACTGAGAAACAAACTTATTGCTATGGTTTTCTTTGGCTCCTCAAATCCTTTATGAACTTGTAATAAAGTTCTCTCATGTCTGCCTTCTCTCTGTGCTGTGAGGAGATGGGGACTCACTGCTTAGCTCCCTTCCCCACTCTCCCAGTCTCTCATCCTTGCTTTTTAATGCTTTGAAGAAAAAGCAAACTTCCTCAGAGCACATCAATAGCTCCTCCCTGAGACAGTCAACCTTACCTCTGTGGCAGGCAAAAGATTTCTGAAATCTCACCAAACTGCTCTGACCTTCTAGGGTGCAGGCTGCTCCCCTCAACACCACATCCCCAGCCTGCCTGCCCCCAAGAACACAGAGCAGAGGCCCAAGGTGCTCATGGTCACATGGCACAGCCCAGGACAGACCTAGCTGGTTCAGATCACATCCCAGCCTCACTCTGGTTGCAAAGTTCTTCCTATTGGAATGGAACTCTGTTTCCAAGTGAACCATGTGGATATTTGCATGCACTTCTACTCATGGGGAGTTCACCGCAGTGTTGAATTGTGAGATCTGGGATCTGCTGTCCCAGAGAAGGACTCAGGAGGATGGTCTCCACCATGTCTTCTCTTTGTCCCTTCTCAATGGAGAATCAAATGATTTTGCTGCACCAGAATGTGGCCCTAAAGACCTAGACTCTATACAAACACACCCAGTTCTAGGCATGTGTCCATTTGTGATAGGAATCTGCATGGAATTCATGGCAGCACCCAGGAATTCCAGAGTGTGAGGCACTATTGTCACAGGACAGCACCAGGTCAGGGTGTGGTACAGAGGAGGGTTTTATCTGTTTCCCAAATGTTTTTGGTTCCCTGAATCACATGCCCTTGTCCTTAGTCCTCTCCCCTTCTGACTTGTCTGAGAACACAGGTCAGAGAGCAAGGAAGCCCTGGCTCTATGCCTCCATAAGTCCACTCAGAGGATGTTTCCCAAGGACCCTGGCAGACCCTTTCCCCTTTGTTTGAAGAGACCATCATGAACGTCCTGTGCCAAGTGCCCTGGAGAACCTTGGGAGAAATTTCCAGGCAATACTAGAGACAGAATGTCCAGACCCACCCCCCAAATCCCAGAAAGCTGAAGCTGGACTCTGCTGAGCCTTTGGAGAGGTTCCACCTGCTCAGTGCTAACGTTGAATGCCATTGGGAGGGAGCATCCACGTTTTCATCATCCTCACTGTGCACTGGATAATTAGGGTTGAAACACACTAGTTCTGAATGGATTGCTTCAACAGCGGCAGGAGGAGGTTTTGACATGCTACTGCTCAGAACATGAAGGAGAGGGACCTACTCTGCACACGTGCAGATACACTGATCCACAGCAGGTTCACTGCTGAGCTTGCTCCAGCCCACGCTTCACCACAGCTGCTGTCCAGCCAGTGCAGGGCTGTGTTGTTGTGGCAGCAGCTGCCCCTTTCTTGGCAGACTCCAGGGGATTCTCCCAGCCACCACTGACTCACACATTTTGCCAAGTTCTCAAGATATCAGCTTAGGAAATTCTCCATCTTATGTAGGAAAGGAAAGACCTAAAGTCCTATTTCATTATGGAAAAGAAGCAAGTTGAATTAGTTCACGTGCAGATGGACACATCATGGGTGGTACACAAATGTGCTGCACCAACACACGCCATACACAGACACATCTAATGATAACACCCAGACACGTCCCCATCTGTGTTGTCTGTATCTCCCCCATACCACCAAATCCTTCACCTCACAGGGGGCCTCCAGAGGCTGCTTCAGAGCAAGAAGAATCATGTTCAGAGGCTCCTGATCCACCAGCTGTCATCAGGAAATCAAAATCAAATCACAACGTGATACCTCAGAAGCATTGGGATGACTATCATCAAATTCTAGGTTAAGGAAGATTGACTGGGATGCATATGGTTTGCTCTCCTGTGCCTTGTTGGTGGAATATAAAATGGTGCAGCCTCCATGGGCAAATAGCTACTGCTTCCTCAGAAAGTTAAACATATTACTGCAACATGACCCCAAACTTCACTTCTAGTATGTACTCAAAGAAATTTGAGGCAGACCAATTGCTCTCCAAAAGAGGAACCAGGGCAATGCCTGGAACATAGCATAATCTTATTACCACATGGTGCTGGATCAACTGCAATCGCCCCCCCCCCCACACACACACAAGCAGGCACAGTTTTACCAGATACTCCAGGGTCAGCTCCAAATGCATCATAGACATAAATGCAAAATGCACATCTATAAATGTTGCAGAGAAAATCAATGAGGGAGAAAATCTAGGTTCACTTTGGTGTCCCTTTAGATTTAGATCTAAGCACAATGGACAATTCACAGAGGAAAACAAAAAATCTGAAAAGTGAAACTTTATTAGATTTAAAATCTTCCAAGAACAAGACTCTTGTGGAAGTGGGGAGAAAAGAGAGGCCCCATTTGTCAAAGCACTTGTGCTCAAAATGCAAATGACTCTTGGAAATCCATGGCAAAAAAACTGAACAACCCAAATAAAAGGAGGCAAAATGTCCAAAGGACTCACTGCCAAAGAAGATACTCAGATGACAGAGAAGCCTGCAAAGTATGCTTCCCAACCTGTGTTACCTGGGACCTGACAATTAAATGACAGCAAGAACCCATGATATGCCTGATGGAGTGGCTCCAACCTCAATTGAGAACACCACGCTGGAGGAGATGCTGAGCGACACCAGCTCTCACCCTTGCCAGTGGAAACTACACATGTGAAACACTGGGGACATGTGGAGGGTTGGACAAAGCCACCATGCCACAGAGCATGCCCAGGAAAAGTACTCTAGGAGTGCATCCAATGGATCTCCAAGTGATGGGAAGAGAGGGACAGGGAAGGTTGGTCACTGGGAGGCAGTTGGAGGTGGAGAGGAGCTGGAAACTCTGCACACTGGGTCCTCTGCAGAACGGGCACCATATTGTGTGTTTCAAGCAGCTGGGAGAAGGGACTGTAGTGTGCTCACCACAATGACATAACACACCTTCCAGGACGTGGGTATGTTCACCATGAATCAGACCCTGTGCAATGCACATGTGCATTGAAACATCACACGGTACCCCACCAATTTGTACAATTTTTAGGTGTTGCAAGTTGGTGCAGCCACTCTGGAAGGCAGTGTGGAGATTCCTTAGAAAACTTGGAATGGATCCACCATTTGACCCAGCTGTCCCACTCCTTGGCCTATACCCAAAGGACTTAAAATCAGATTACTACAGTGATGCAGCCACATCAATGTTCATAGCTGCTCAATTCACAATAGCTAGATTGTGGAACCAACCTAGATGCCCTTCAATAGATGAATGGCTAAAGAAACTGTGGTATATATACACAATGGAATATCACTCAGCCATAAAGAAGAATAAAATTATGGCATTTGTAGTTAAATGATGATGTTGGAGACTGTTATGCTAAGTGAGATCAGCGAATCCCAAAAATCCAAAGGCCGAATGGTCTCTCTGATAAATGAATGATGATGCATAATGTGGGTGGGGGAGTGTGGCAAGAATGGAGGAAGGATAGGTAGCATAGAGGGAAGGGAGGGGTGGGGGCGGTGTGGGGGTAAGAATAATAAGAGAATGAGACAGACATCATTGCCCTGTTTACATGTATGAATGCACAGATGGTGTGACTCTACTTTGTGTACAACCAGAGAAACAATAGCTGTACTCCATTTGTGTTCAATGAATCAATAAGCAAATAAAAAAAGTAAATCAAAAAACAAAATGAAATAAAACAGAAAAGTAATATGCAACACAAAATCTTCATGAGATGTTTATATTCACTTCATCCATAACCCACAATCCTGCAAATAAGCAAAGGCCACTCAGTCTGTGATGGGGTCATCACGATGGGGCAGTCATGCAGTAGAGCAGTCTTTCTCACTGCTTCTTGTCTTAAAAGAGCAAAACAAAAAAATGGTGTCTCCCTGCTTTCTGGTGTCTGGATCGACCAACCTCATTACTGAGAACCTCTGCTCACATTCTCCACTGTGTTGAAAGTGCACCTGTGGAGTTCTTCCCAGCTCTGCCTTCTGTTTAATACCAAGCTGCTCCTTCTTGGGGGGTGGCCAACATTGTTGCTCTGAGAAAATGATCACAGACGGGGTTTATTCCTGAGGTCTCTGCTCCCTGAGAGGTTCCTTGTGCTTCTGTTCTTTGGACTTGGTTTGGAGGCTCCCAGGAGCCTGGCCATGGTGGGTGTTCACAGGGAGGAGCAGGTCACAAGGCCTGCCAGCAGGATCAGCGTGCTGTTAGCCTTCAGCCATGGAAACCCTGCAGGAAGCTGCCTGTGGGATGGGGCACCCTCTGCAGGAGCAGTTGTGGCTTCTCATTCCTGTATTGGTCTGTTGAAGGGCATCTCCTTTCCATTTCTCACCAGGCCAGGGCTGGGCTGCACCTCCTGGATGCTCTGTAGGTCAGCAGAGTGGGAGCTGTACTGTCCAGTGTCTGGGGTCATGGTCACCCTCCTGCCCATGGAGGTCCTTCAACCTTCAGCAGAACCTCATGAACACTAATCCAAGCCCAATGTCCCCACCCCCTCAAACCCTTCTCAGACCAGCCATGTCTGTGACCAAGACCCTGCTAAGAAGTCTGTGTGGATGAGTCCATTTTCCTATATCAATGCTGGGATGCTCTCCCCTGTTGCAGATGGGACTCTGGCCAGGAAATCATTAAGCATCATTTCCAAGACCTATATCTGATTAGGATGGACCACAAAAATCCCAGGCCTATGGGCCAAGGTCTGGCATCTGCACCAGAGCCCTAAACCCCACCTGCACAGGTGCATTCTTAGAAATTGAATTTTCAGGCACAATCCTAAAGTTTAATAAAAGAGATCTGAGAGGAACCTCAAATATTTTACCACCATGCTCATTGACGACAGCACTGTTCTTTCCAAAGTCAGAGCAGAGGACAGCTCAGTCAGGAAGGAACCCCACTTCACCAGGATCAGCTCAGCAGCTTCCACTCAGCAGCACCAGGTTTCCAGGAACCAGGGACAGTCACCTGACTTAACCTCTTCTACCCACAAGATCACACACACAAATTACACCAGGCCACTGTGAAGGCCTCCACATGCTTGCACCTGGCCAACGCTGTGGACCCTCTGCTACTGATGGCTGCTGGCCTGAGTGAAGGTCCAGGTGCTCACAGGGGCCTGGGTGTGGGATTCCTGGACAGGTGTACTGTGGACTGTTTTCAGGTGTCCTGTCTGAGCTGACTCTGCAGGAGTTGGGCCCAACTCTTCCAATGTCCTCCCAGATTTTGTCCCTCAGTGACCCATCTCCGGAGACTTGCTCACCATCAGGAAGCACCAAAATCAGACCTGCCTGCACCCTGAGCAAACAGTGCAGTGTGTGGGGCCCTGGACAGGGGCACAGGACAAAATGTGGCTTTCAGGGCCACTTCTGCCTCCCTGTCAACATGTCCAAGAATCAGTTCCTCTGCACCTGATAACTGTGACCACTATATAACACTAAGCATCACTGTGTGGGAGGCCCTGCAAGGGTTGTGAAGGGCAGTGTGCCCACACACCAGCCTCCCTCCACAGCACCTAGGGGACACCCAGGCCAAGGAGTGAGCATTCAGAATGGTAGGAGTTGCTCAGGATCCCACTCTTAGGAGCATGGCCCTGGACATGGGGTTCAAGTGCAATTAAGGTTGCTCTTTCAGGGACAGTACCTGTCCTCCCAAATCCTCAACTCTTCTCCTGCTCTATGGTTGGGCTTGTGAGCTTTGCATTGTTTGGGCCAAAGGCCTAAAATGAACAACCTACAGGAGGAGTTTCTATTTTGACTGGCAGTTTTAGAGGTCTCATTCCATGGGCAGGTCACCCCTTTGCTCTGGGCCTGAGATGAGGCAGGACTACCTTGTGGGAAGGAGTGGAAGAGAAAAGCTGCTCAGCTCATGGCAACCAGGATGCAGAGGGGAGAGAGAGAGAGAATGAGGAAGGAGTCAGGGAGAGGTATCAATCCCAAGGCATTGTTCACAGTGACCTGCCTTCTCCAGCCACACCCCACTGCCTAGAGTTAGAGTTATCCCCTCTTACTCCATTCAAATTGTTAATGCACCAAATAATTAGTCCACTGGAGAGGTTGCAGCTCTCATGTCCCATGGCTTCCAAAATCTTCACCTCTGAGCTTTGCTGCACTGTGGACCATGCTTCCAACAGTGGAGACTTTGTGGAGACATTCCAGGTCCAAACCATGATATTCTACCACTGCCCTTATAAGTCTCATGCACATATTACAGTGTGAAATACTTTTTCTTTATCCTAAGAGTTTCTGTAAGTCTTATCAATTCCAGCATTAAGTCTCCTCCAAGACTCAAGTCCTCATGAAACTCATAAAGCATCTGACATGCTATCCATAGACAAACTGCACAGAGCAAGCATTCTTACTCCACAGAAAATAGGGGATTGAAAGAATAAATGGAACCAAAACCAGACGCAACCCAGCTGGGTGAACCTTAAGTCCTGTAGCTCCACATCCACATCCTGGGCATGTGTTGCTGAGATGTTGGCCCCAAGGGCATAGTAACCTGACCCCTGTGGCTCAGGTGGCCTCTCTCAGGTTGGCTCTGCTCAGCTCCTGCAGCTTTTCCCAGCAGACCTCCCAGGTTCCTTGCACCTCTTACTCCCTAGGGTCTCCACTGGAGGTCAGTGTCACTCTCACAGCTTCCTGGGTCTCTCTCTCAGAGCCTGCCTGAAGGAGCTCTGGCCATGCTACACATTGCCTGGCCTCCCAGGCTTTCCTGGACATCTTCCTGGAAGGCTCTGCACCCATAACTTCAGCAGTTTTCATTCCTGCCTGCAAAACGAGCACCACACGCATGATGCCAAGACCTGCTGCCAGCAGATTCAGTAGCCAGGCCTCTTGGACCATGGCTGTGTTTGCCTGGTGAGCTGAGTAGGTGCTGGGGTCCAGCCCTAGCACAAAGGGTCATGGTGCTCTCTGGTGATTGGGATGGCGTCGGCGAGGTGGAGAACAAGGCAACACAGACTCAGTGATCTGAGGCTAAGTTGTGTTCTGACTTTATTTTTTCCACACACCATTTTTATATGTTAGCATCTAGCTTGAGTACAATATCTTGAGGCCACACAAAAGGAAACTGACGCAAATTACAAGACAACAGGCAAAACATATTAGCAGATTAAATAGTATCAACTCTTCATAATATTTTTAAGTATTCTTCCATATAATCTTTAACTAGTTCTACTTTCTATATTACTGGTAACATCGTGCACTGAAGTCATTTCTATGAACAACATATAAGCTTACACTATGTGGTTAATAATTAGTTTAATAGGAACAATAGCTCTTGCTAGGTTACACCTCCTGCTTTTGCCCAGTAAGCATTAGCCTGTCCTGCCCAAGAAAGCTGTTCAGTGCAACTAAGCAAACACCAGCGTTTTACATATTTTAAATATTCTAAAAAGGGGAGATGAGCCTTCCGTGTACATTTTTCATTATAATATACTTGATGCCAACCAAGGTGTGTTCTGCCAGTGGGAGATAAAGGGGGTCTAAATCTAAGGGACAGAAGCTGGTTTCCTAGGAGGATACCATAGTTTTCCATTAACCAAGTAAGCATGACCAAATGATGTCTGAATTGCTGGGACTATTTTTCTAGCCTTAACAACTTTGTTTGTGACTTGTTTGCCTGGAGTTAAGGTGGGAACAACGTGTTTTTCTGCCCTAGGTCATCTGGGAGCAGTCACCATCTGCAGTGACATTTAGCATAAGTTGCTGGAAATGTGCATAGCATTCTTTCCAAGTTATACTTTTATCACCCCAGAACAAGGGTCTTTCTTGGTTATATCCAGTATGATTAGATGTTTGATTCTTGTGTTCTAAATCCCCTAAGACCCTAGAATTCCCAGAAATCCAACATAATATTATTCCCAAGCATAGGCAAATTAAACAAGACAACAGGAAACAGTGGCCCCAATTCCCAGGAAGATGAGACCTTGCAAACATCTTTGTAACTCAGTGAAATCCTTGTCAAGCACTGAGGGGAATTGAAGAGGGCACAGCAAGTAGGGGGAAATGAGCCCTGGGGAATCAGCTCCCTAGGTGGGCTTCTGCAAACAGAGTGTTCAAATGAGTTTTCACTTTATACCCTGGTACCTGCAATGGGTGGGGTCTTGCTGATTCCTGTGCTGCCCCCAGGTAACCTTTCCTGTTGTCTCCTTGCAGAGTACTCGAGCTCTCTTCTAAGACTCTTACTTCCTCAGCGACCCCAGCTTCCCTGGTCATGGTTGTATATATGCTTCTCAACCAGCCTTCACCTTTCTTTAATCTCTCCTCTTTGCCCCTGATTGTCCTAGTAAACCTGGATAAACTTGGCAGCAATGCCCACTCCCCCACCTCAATTCTGGGCTGCCTTGAAATTTCTTCCACTGAGTCAATTGCTTTCTCACCCAAAGTCACAGGGCAAGGATGAAAGGCAGACGAGCTCCTTCCCAGAGGGCAGCACGAGTGGCCTCTGATACCTCCCCAGCAGGGCCTTGCTCTCTTTAAACCAGGCAACTGCACTCTCTTCTCTGCATTTCTACCAGCACGCTGCCTTCTGGTTCCACTGCAGCTTCCCTTTTATGTTCTGCTTACAGCATGATAATGCTTCTCTAGCCTGCATCGCCAGCATTTTCCAAACTCCTCCCCAGACCAGTTCAAAAGATGTCTGAACCATTCAGTCAGGTTAGTCACACTAACAACCCACTTGGAATAACCAATTTTGGTGTTGGTCAGTTTTGCATCACTGGGACCAAGATGCCTAACAAGATCAGTTGGAGAAGGAAAGTTTATTTTGCTCACAGTGTCACAGGTCTCAGTCCATGGTTCACAGTCCCCATTTCTCAGGGCCTGGTGTGAGGCAGAACAAGGAGGTGTGAAGGTGTGGCAGATGAAGGCTTCTCAGCTCAGGGCAGTCAGGATGGAGAGGGAGGAGCAGCAGGATGGAGCCCGTGTGTGAGTACCTCTGTCTTTTGTTGCACAATAAGGTCCTTAAGGAGCAGATATTCACCATCCTTGTAGCCCCCTGCACCCTCCTGCACACTCCTTGGTCTAAAGAGAAGACAAAGGGAGAGCTGTTTCTAATGAAGGCTGTGCAGTGAGATTTCTGTCATGCCTCTCCTTCCTCCAGGTGCCACCTATCTTCTTTGGCATGTTGCCTCTTCTTCCACCTCTGAGGCTCATCATCTAATCTCTGCTCCAGTCATTGCATCACCTTCTCCTTGGTTCTCAAACTCCTTCCCATTTACAAGGATGCTCAGGATTCTATTGAGTCTGCCCAGGTAGTCCTGAAGAATATCCTATTTTCTCAGGAAGGTTGATTTAATATTATGTACAGGTCCCTGTTGCCAGGTAAGGTCACAGAGACACAACTCCTGAGGCTCCAAATGTGAACACCTGGGCAAGCATGAACCTGCAGCCTGGGTTCTGTCTCTTGCTGGCCTCACTCCCCTCAGTTGGTCAGTCTCAGGCATGTGTGGGAAACACGTGTTCATCATCTGCCTTAGCAAGGAAGTGTGGGACCTCTCCTGCTGCCCGTCTGCTGTCCTTACATGTTTGCTCTCAGTGTAGACTGCATAACATTAGACACACTCTTTTATTTTTCCAGGAGCCCCTTGAAAATCTATCCAGTAGTGTTAGAGTTTGGATATGATGTATCCCCCAAACCTTCTGTTAATGTAGGAATGTTCAGAGGTGACATGGATCAGGTTCTGTGATCTGTAAACTAATCAGTGGATTAATCCAGTTGATGGAATAATAATGTGAAAAGGCTACTGGACTGGATGGGGACTGTGGGCAGGTGGGGCTTGGCTGGGGCAGGGGGTGCCCTGTTAGCAATCCAGTGTTAGGTCTGGATGTGAGTATTCCCCACAGCTCACACGTTAGACTATGCAGCAAGTTTCAGAGCAGAAGTGATTGGATTGTGAGAGCCTTGACCCAATCAGTGAGTGAATCCCTGATGTGATTAATTGAAGTGCTGGGCTGTGGCTGGGAGAGGTGTGATTGGGGTGTGGCTGTGGGTATATATTTGGTATCTGGAGAGTGAGTCTCTCTCTGCTTCCTGATCACCCTGTGAGCTGCTCCCCTCTTCCACTCTCTCCTGCCATAATGTTCAGCCTCACCTGGAGCCCCAAGGAATGGAGCCAGGCTTCTATGGACTGGGACCACTGAAACCATCAGCCCTCAGGTAAATCTTTCCTCCTCTCTCACTGTGCTGGTGAGATCATTGAGTCACAGCAGCAAGCAACTAAGACATTTGGGTGTTGCACATCTTGTCCCTTGAATACCACCTCTGACCGTCTCTCTCTTCCTCCCAGAAACCACCAGGTGAGCACATGTCCACCATGATGCTCTGCCCCACTTCAGGTCCAGAGCAAAGGACCCTGGGCTGAACCTCTGCAATGGTGAGCTAAAAATTACCTTGCCTCCTCAGTGTGGCTCTGCTCCAGGGTCTTGCTCAGTGGGAAAGGGCTGATCCAGACACTCCTTCCACCCTCTTTTACTCAAGCCTGGTGTTGTCTTCCAGGGAGGCACAGGTGCTCATGCCCACAGTGAGGTGATGCTCCTTTGGTCCTTCCACACAGCAGAAAGTTCTTCCTTCCTGAAGGACTTTGCTCTTGAAGCTTTCATTTTTTTTCTAGCTTTCATGTCATTGTGGCTCTACTTTGTGGTTTCGTGAAATTCAGAAACTGATGCCCACAGATGTTCCTGTTTCTGGTCTTGCATTGGATCTCCCTTCACTACGTGGTTTTGTTTTAAAGGGGTAGCTGGTGGGTCTGTCCTCATGGTCCTACATTGCCTTTTTTTGCTTCAGGATTCCTCTGTGCCTTCCTCTGCTGCTCTGTCCCTCTGCTCTCCTCTCCCTTCCCTCTCACACCCAGCTGGGCCTGGAAGCACTCTCTCCCTTCTTCTTCCCACTCTTTCCCTCATCTCCATCTTTGTCTGGTGGTCTTCCTTCCTCTCTGTGGTCTCCCTTTCCACTGCCTCTCATCTGATTTCTCTCATCTCACAGTGTGGCTATTCTGTAACCCTCCCTTTGCTTTCCTGTCCCACTCTCATCCTCTGAATGACTTCAGTTCTAACCTCTTTTAAATACCTCTGGCTCATCCTTCTGTGGAGTGGGTGAGAGTGAACCAGAGTAATGCACAGCCTCAGAGCAGCTCCCCAAGGATGAGCCAAACTTGCAATTCCACAGCAGCTACAGAGCTGGGAAGAGTGAAAACCCTTCCCCTGAGCCTAGTGCTGGAGTTCTGGAGGGGAGCCCAGCTGTCACTGGGATGGGGAGGTGAGACTGTCTACAGTGTGATATAATCTGCTGACCCTTCGTCACCACTCCCACATCCAGAAACAAGCTGTTCAGGAAGGAAGGAGGGGAACTCACACAGAGACCCTGATAGGTTGACCATGAAATCTGAAACCCCAGAACGAAAGGACTGTGTCCCCAAAGCTCCAGGAAGAACAGCAAACAAATGCAGGTGCTCAGAAGACAGAGGAGCCACCAGGCAGACACCCTCCCCATCCACAGACCACCTCCCAGCAGCCCCAGGATGGCTGCCTGGAGAGCCAAGGTTGGTTTCACAGCAGGTTTGTTCCTTTACTTCCTGACTCCTCCACCTATTCAGGACAAGACTTCCTCTTCCCACTGGATTAGTGGATTTTTTTTCAAACATTTTAGTGAGCTTTTTAAAGTTTACTAGTGTATGTTCTGAAGTGGTGGCAGTCCTGAGGCTTAGTATCCTCTCTCAGAGTGGTGCTCGAGCACAGACATGAGTTGGCATTGATTGGGAGCACTGACCCTTAAACACTCATCCATCCAAGGCACTGAGTAAAGGGACAGCATCTCACTCATGAGTCCCGTGTCTAACAGGAGAAGAGATCAGCACCCCAGCAGATGGGCATGAATGCCAGCAATTTGAAAAAGCTGGGAATAAAAAGGGAATAAACCATTTCCAAAGTTTATAACAATTCAACACCTGGTGCTGTGGACACCACAGCTGAGGAAACCCCAGATAAAGATTTAGAGTGTTACTGGTGAAAGCAATCAATCAACTAAAAGGATCTAAGAAAGGAACTAAGAAAGAAAACACAGGAGAGAAAGAAGAGTTCAATAAAGACTAGCAATTCTGAAGAAGAACCAAGCCAGAATCAAGGATCTTGATGAAGTGATAAATCATGTTATAATTCAGATATAGGCATTTCCAATAGATTAGATGGGAAAGAGATATCAGGACTGGTAGACAAACTATACAAATTTGAAAAAGAAACAGCAAAAAGAAAAGAAAAGAGGCCATGAATAGAATATTCAGGAAATTTAAACAACATTAGGAGACACAAACTGAGTAACATTGTTATTGATAAAGGTACCAAAATTCAAACTAAGGGCATGCATATCATTTTAAGAAGATGATATCAGAAAAATCTCCAAACTTGGGAAATAAGAAATCCAGATTGAGAAGAATTTGGAACCCCTAGATAGACAAGATCATAAAAGATCATCTCCATGACACAATCATCCTTAAAAGGTCTAACGTACAGAATAATTGTAGAATCTTAAAAGTCTCAAGAGGAAACCAGCAGGTCTTCTTTTGAGGGAAGTCAATCCAAATTAGTCCTGATTTAAGAAGACAGATTCTAAAAGCCAAGAGGACTTGGACCATAAATTCAAGTGCTGAGAGAAAGTAATTGCCAGTCATGATAGCAATATTCAGGAACACCATCTTTCAGGATCAAAGAAGAAATAAAATTTTCCAACATAACATAAACTAAAAGAAATCATGACTACTAAGTCAACACTAAAGAATACACTTAGATAAATATTTCAACAGAAAGAAATCAAAGCAACATAGAACCAGTGAATGAAGGAATCTCCTTAGAAGAGTAACTAATGTCAAGAATCAAAATTAAAATAAGCACTTGTAATGAAACAAAATGACAGGAAAGGATAATCATCTCTCCATAATAACAGTCTATGTAAGTGGTCTCAACTCTACAATTCAAAGACTTAAGCTAGGAAATTGGATAAAAAAAATCCAGCTAAATGTCATTTAGAAGAGACTCACCTTACCAACAAAGACACCCACAGACTGTGAGTTAAAGCACTGGAAACAATGTAACTTGAAAATGTGGACCAAGAGCAAGCCACAGTAGGTAGCTCACACCCAACAATGCAGACTTCAAGCTAAAACTAATCAGAAGAGACAAAGAGGATCACTTCCTACTGACAAAGTATCCAACACGGAGGTATAATGAATTTTCTTAAAAAAGAAGGTATATTGATTGTACTTCTGCCCCACATGTTGGTGCACCCACTTCCATAAAACAAACACTACCACAAAATATGAATCTTCCTCATATTACTCTCTGAAACTGGAAATTGGAACGCTCCAAGATTGTTCTATGGAACCAGTGGCATCCTGATACCAAATGTAGATACGGACAGGAAAACTACATCCCAATGTTCGTTCTTTCTTTCTTTCTTTCTTTCTTTCTTTCTTTCTTTCTTTCTTTCTTTCTTTCTTTCTT
>JAJEJO010030915.1:0-14990 GCA_020662805.1 Glaucomys volans
CCAGAATGCGACACCCATTCCAGGGGCCCAAGAGGGGCTCCTTCTGATAGAGCACCTACTGTGTTGGCCTGTTGTTCAGGTCAGAGCTAAAATCCTAAGGATTAAGGGGTCTGGGGTCTTGTGATGACAGGTCTTTTTAGGAGGAGTGGCTCCGGTCTAATGACTGGTTAGGGTGTGGATCCATCCTGGGGTTTGAAGAGTCAAATGAGGACAGAGAGCACCACCAACAGGGGCTCAGGCATCAGGCCCACCACACACAGGCCAGCGTCTTCCTCAGTGACAGGCTGCTGCAGGGCCTCACTGTTCTGGTGTGAATTGATGCCCACCACGCCCATCATACACAGCATGGGCCACCAAGGCTGGCCATGCTCTGCCCAGGCAGGGGCACTTCTGTGGAACAGGCACCATCTTGAAATTCCTGAGGAGGAAGCAAGTTCTCCCAGGATGGTGGGAGCTGTGGCGGCAGAGCCATGGTGTGGAACTCAAACCCCACAAGAAGGTGACTGAATGGCAGCGAGGATGCTCCCGGGAAATGGGCTGGGAATAGGCTGGCATGGAAGGAAGCTGGGGTCTGCCTTGAAAGCACCCCCAAGCTTTCCAGGTGGAAGGACACAGAACAGGTAGAGGAGGACTGAGTCAGATGCCACCTGGAGGACCTCTGCTTTGAGCAATGAGTCCTTGGAAGGTCACGTGACTGAAGCCCCTTCCCCTGCACAGACCCAGCTTTCTCATCCCAGGGGTCTCTGGAGGAGGAGTCACTGATGCTGGACCCGCAGCCTTGGGAACCCAGCTCATGGGTGGCAATGGAACAGATGCGATGGCCAGCAGCCTCATTCGTATTCTGACTCACATGCTTTGGTTTTAAGGAATACATGGCCTTGAACGGTCCCCAGGTAGTTTTATTTTGCATCATACATTTTAACCAAACTTCTTTACATTCTACGGTTAGAATGAAAAAGACACAGCAACCAGGCCATTTGCCACTTCTGATTTTCCCACTCAGCAGAACCTGAAGTTACTCCAATGCTTTCATTCACAACAGAGATAAATAAAAGGTTGCCTAGAGAATTTAGGTCACGTTGAGGTTTTCTGTCTCAATGAAAGTGGTAGCTGTCTAAGAAATCCTTCCAGGCAATTATAAATATGCCAAAATAAGCACAAGCATGGCATTTGAGACTGCGCCCACGGCGATCGTTCTGAAGCAGCTGTGAGTGTTCTGGGCCTGTGACTAGCCACACGCTTCATCACGCGTGCTCCACGGACCAGCTAACACTGACCTGACCAAAGTCCCGTTTTGAGAAACTCAATAGGGAAGAAAGGCGTTTTCGCTAAGCAAAGTTTTCAAGGAGATCGAAAATGAAAAATAGCAGTAATGTTTTTGTGATATAAGTTTGACTTCCAGGGAAAGACAGGAGAGGGAACTCCCTCCTGGGCTCATGTCGTGAGCGTGTGGGAGACGCCAGTCAGTCTGTGGAACGTGGGGCCTTGTGCTGAAGATTCACGGAGCTCAGGAGAATGGGAACGTTGAAACTGGCATTAGCAAGAGAATGCTCAGCGTGGGAATCTCCACCTCCAGACTGGTCCCCGTATTTATGCCAGTTACAGTGGCTTGACCTTCAAAGGTCATCCATTAGGGTCATGATTTATAGAAACAGCCACCCTCTACTGTGTCCACTGAGTTTCTTACACAGGCCGCTGAGATAACACAGACCCGCCCTCCCTACCCTGAGACTGGAGGATGGTAAGTCAGTTGGTCCCAGTAAGCGTCACACCAGTTATTCTCCAATCGGCCAGGAATGGGGTCCAGGCACGGGGGAGCTCAAGCTCCCCAGATAATCCCTCACCCCAGGGCTGAGAACCACTTCCGGGGAGGCGCCGTGTGGGCTGGGATGACTTGCCTGAGACAAGGGCCTGCCTGGACTGCTGGGCCGGGCTGATGATCCTGGGAGAGGCGGGTTTTGATTCCCCTTCAAGCCATGAGCCGGGGCTCAGCTTCCTCTCCTAGGAGTCCACGTTTTCCTCCTCTCAGAGGCTAGGGAAGGAGGCTCGACTTTCAGAAGTCTGAATTCTCGGTGGCTGGTGCTGGATTTTCCTAGCAAGGGTGGGTTCTGGGTGTGCGATGGGGGAGTGGCCTGGCAGGGGTTTCCAAGGGATCTGAGCCACTTCGGAGGAGGACAGACATGCTGTGGTTAGAGTGACCACCTCTCTGCGTTAACCAGAACTGAGGGTCTTCCATGACAACGTCAAGAAAGTCCTGGCCCAGCTGGGGTGGTCGGCAGCGTCCTGAGGCTGGAGCATCAAGGGCGGTCAGGGTTGCCATCCGGACTCCCCATGTGGAGCACCTGGGAGCCGGGGATTTCCTCACTCCTGGGCTGAGCAAGCACCAGGGATCTAGAGAGTTCTTGGCACTGGGAGGAAGAGGCCTAAACAGAGCCAGATTTGATTTACTGCCAAGCCAGATGGATGGAGCAAAGCCACACCAGATGATATCAAGATAAATAAAGAAATGGAACATGTCCTGCCCTTCCGTGTCTGATGCTCTCATTTTAAAAATAAGTCCTGAAGTAGTTTAAGTGGGGAGAGGAGAAATACAAATCTCTGCAGAGACTACTCAGAGAATGAGATGGAGGGAATACGCCCGATCCATCCCAATTCCTTCTTCCTGTCAAATGGCCCTGGGACCCAGCACAAGCAATTTAGGAGCTTGTTCCAGAAAACGCCCACTCCTGGAAGGTTAAACTGCACCAGCTGAATGGCTTTCTTATCACATCCAACAGCCTGCTCAGCAGGACCTGCTACAAGAACTGCCATCCCTGTGCCACCCATCTAAAGCCTGGAGCAAAGACAGGCTTCCCTCCAGACCCAGGAGCCCCGATCTGCACGTCCCTGGCTCTCATGAGACCCCAGCTGGAATGGCAAAGAGCTGACCTCTGATGAGCTTCCGAGCGCCTCCCCATGGCCAGGCCCCAGCAGAAAGGATTCCTGCATTCCGAATGGAGCAAGTGCCAGGGCTGGGGGCTCCACAGAAGACTGACTTCCCATCCATCCAGCCCGAGTGTCTGACCTCAGGTCCTTGGAAACACAGACACACACGGAGAACTACACTCCCCAGGGGAATGCCACACATGTCCCTGGGTGGCCCCTGTTCCTGGACCTGTGATGGACAGATGGGGCTGAAGCAGGAGTGCCAGTGGACCTTCAGAATCACAGACTAGTGACGAGCTGTGATCTCAGCGTCTCTCTGAGCCTCAAAAGGTGAGACCCCTTTTCCTGGAAAGGCCCGGGAAAGGACTGGGAACCTGGCAGGCAAGACCATGCGATGATCTGCATAGACCTTGCTTCTGCCGACCAGGATTGAGTCCCACCAGGGTTGCCCAAGCTCCTGTCCTGCACAGCAGGGGAGCAGACGGCCCAGAGCCTGCCTGGGGCCAATGCCAGGAGCACCTGCCCTGCAAAGCCCACCCCCCCAGTCCCCCAGGTGCAAGTCCTGTAAGCACCGGCCTGATGGCCCTTCCTGAAACTCCTCTAAGCCTTCTAGAGACGTCCTTCCTCACAGCAGAGGTGGAGGGTGCTGGCTGTGCTTGGTCAGTTCGCTAGTCTGTCAGTCCTCCAGGTGATCTGACGGCATTAAGGAAGCGTTCCTTGGATTCACTGTCCTTCTGTGAATGCCAAGTTCAGAGAACGGTGTCATGGAAGGAGGAGGAGTAGATGCCTCCTGGTGTCTCTGCTATCCGGACACCAACAGCCGTGAGGAGGGACATCTACAAATACAGGTGAACTCAGAAAAACCACGTGGTGGGAAATAGTCATTATGTATTTTCTCTTCATTTGGCTGGAACTTGAGGACACAAGGAATCTCATTGGGTTCAGCTGCACCATAGAGATGTTTCTCATAAACAACTGGTTTTATTTTTATTCTCAAGCTACAAAAATTAACCTCTGTTTTTAGAATAACACGACAAGGACATTTATAAAAGTCGAATTTGCTAGGAATTGCATAAGAATGTTGAGATCATTTTTCTCTTTGTAAACAGGCTCTGAATTCTTTTCTATTTATATGCAAATGTCAGATTCCAGAGTGTGTTTATTTACTTATTTATTTTTTACAATACTGAAACTGTGTTTATTTCACAAAGTCCAGATTTGCGAACAAGGCTGTTCTGATACCAGGTTCAGAAAATTCATTTTTGCTTCCAAATGTGCTCTTTCCTCTGCCCAGAGCCCACATTACTCATCTGAATTTTCATATGTATATAAATTACTCTGCTTTTTTTCCAGGAGGATATGATGATTTATTGATTTTTAAAGTCAGCACTGAATTTTCAGAGGCACCAGCCGCCTGGCGATGCAGAAGAGCCAGCTGGGTCCTCCAGCTCTGCGGCCCCCCTCCCCACCCCACCTCCCTCCCACTGGCTTCTCCATGGGGACTGTCCCCTAACTGCTCCCTTTTTGACAGCCCCTTTCTCTGTTAGCCTCCATTTTTACTGTATTTGATGTCCTTTCTGGGAGAGCAGCTTGTAGTTTAAAGGACTGCTAATTGTATTCTTAATTATCTGCTTCCTAATGAGAAATCACAAGACAATTTGTTCCCCGCAACAAGATGAGTGACAGAGGATAACTGCTGTTTGGGGACCCTGTTCTGCACCTCTCACTTCCTTCCTGCAGACAGGAGCTTCTGCCATGACCTGTTCAGAGGGAAGCATGCGCTGCTGGGGAGAAATGGGGCCACGAGCTTTGACTGCTGGTTCGGTTCTGCTTTCAGATTTAGAACAGGCCAGGAATCCCGGCGGGTCAGAGTCTTCTGCTCAGGATCCCAGCTCACCCTGGGCAGTCAACTTCAGCTGGGCCTGTTCAGCGCCCCTGGGCCACATGTCAACACGCCACCCTCAGAGGAGCAGCGGCCTCGGAAGGCAATTGCTGGACCCTCGGGTTTTCAGGACTGTTATTGACGCTGCCCAGAATCTGCTTTGCTCTCCTTTGTTTTCTCCTTCTCAGCCAGGCCCACCCCTCGTTAGCCAGGCTCCTTCCTGCAAGGTGGTAAGCGAGGGGCAAAGCCATCTGAAATGGATGAGCATCAGCAAGACATGGAGCTCAGTGACTGGCCTGTAGGTGTGGTGCCTGGTGGGCCAGGCGCCCCCTGCAGCTATCATGTTAATTTAATCCATACCTGAACTCACCTCCCACACACCAGGTGGGGGAGTGACTTGCTGGGAAGGACAGAGCACCTGGGATGGCAGGTGTCATCAGAGCACTTGGTCCCCCCACAGGGGATGCCTTCTTTGGGCTCCACTCCAGTGGCCTGTGTGAAGAGCAACCATGGTGACACTCTGGGCTGTTGCTGGTTAAGCCTTTGCTTGTTGAGAAGTCTCATCCAGCAGTTTCTAACCTCAGAATCCCCTGTAAGCCTTGAGGAAGCAAAGGCTGCTGGGTCCCCGTTTCCACTGCAGTGAGTCTGGGCCTGACAAGATGTTCAGGTCCCCAGGGAGGCTGCTGGTCCAGAGGTGACTGGAGGCCACCCCTGTGCATCCCACCGGCAGATGCAGGAGCTCAAGTTATCACCCCTCCTCACACCCCGTCTGTCATGGCTGCCCTGGTCGGCAGGGGTTCTCTGCAGTCCTGGTGAACACAGCCCCTCGGCAGGAGAGAAGACGCCAGGCTGGGGTTTCTGGTCTGTCCTCAGAGGTAGCAAAGGCAGGGGTCACCACGGAACGGCCTTCTGTGCACGGGAGGGAAGCACCCATGGGGTGGGGCCTTCCACTCTCAAGTCCTGTCTGCAGCATGGCTGGCCCTGGTCATGAGTGGATGGGGGTCCTGGGGTGCCCACAGCACTCCTTCTGAAGTTCAGGGTTCACCCCATGCGAGGAAGCTCTTATTTGGTCAGGTAGAAGGGGGCCAGCGTGGCCATCCTCTCGGTCAGCAATAAGTGGCTATGGAAGACCTTTTCTGGTTGTTTCTAGACTGGTTCTCACCTCACAGGTGCACAGAACTGGGCTGGTGTGACCAGGCGACCCTCCAGGCTTACATGGCTCTCATGGTGGCTGTGTGCACAGCTGCTCCTGAGGGAGTCCTCCTCCCTGGAGGATGTCCCTGGAGGACAACCCTGTGTGTCCACCCACAGCAGGGAGAGTGTGTTGGCCACAGAAGGCTGTTTCACTCTGCGCTTTCCTTCTCTCCTCCGGCTTATTGACCCGTGTTTGTGTGTGGATCTGATTTATTCCTGTGCGGTTGGTGATGAATATAGACCCACAATCCATTTTCCAAACCTTGTGGGTCCAGCTGAAGTTCAGGATGTAAAGTTGCTTGGGGTTACGAGTGATGCATTTATCACCCGCGTGGTCAGGCCCCCCATGGAGGTCTGGGGCAGGTGGAATAATCAAGAGCAGTAATAGGGGGCAGCAAGTCACACTTGGGGGCAGGAAGTTACACTCAGGGCCTCACACGAATCCAGCTCAGGTGCTGCTGCCAAAGGGGTTTTGGCGTAGAAACACAGACACCCCCAGCCCCAAACAAAGCCTTTCTGTCTACAGCGATTTTTAACTTTCAGGGGAATGGGGAGAGATTGTGGACCTGAATGTCACATTTTATTATCCAGTGTCCTGTGGCCAGGCATGCTGTTGACCAGTGCTTTGAGACAAGTAATGCCTCAGTGGACGTTCTTACATCTCTGGCTCTGTGGTCCCACTGAGCTGGGGCTTTGTTCTCCTGGGGACATCTCACCTGGAATATGCTCCCGTGGGTGTTTCAACCCAACACCAAGGCTTTGAGAGGACAGAAACTTAGAGTTTGATTTTTGCTTCACATGGAACATTCCATGATGAGGAGACCTTCTATTATCTGTCCTCTCCAGTGTGGTGACCACTAGACACAGGCAGCTATTCAGGAATTGAAATGAGACTCGCTTGAGGGAGGAATTGAATCTTTAATTGCATTTAATTTCAATTAATTACAATTTAAATAGCCAAGTGTGGTCTAAAACTTTTTCTGTAGGAGGAATGTGAAAACAAGCAAAAGTCAACAGCAAATAAAATTATTCTGAAAATGAGGAAACGTGTTCATTTCTAAACTTGAAAGAGCAAAAATTGGTTCCTGTATGACAATTTGGTGGGTTGTGGAGTCAATTTTTATCCCATTCAGGAAAAACCGGAGTGAATTTGAAGTAACCCTTGACATCTGAAATGAATCCAAAGATTTACAAGAAGTTTAAGAAAGCATGTCAATTCCAGCTCAGTGCCAATGAATTCACTGGTTTCTCCCTGGCAGTGCACAGTCTTTTAAAAGCATCCTTGAGGGAAACACTTTCAAGGTGTAATTTCAGGCACAATAACATACAGCCATTCCTTTGAATGGGCAGGGGACCTGTTTCAGGAGACCTCAAGGTCACCAACATCCCAGGGTGCTCAGATCCCTCACAAAAAGCTGAGTGTCTGCACAAACCCCCATGCAGACCCTCCGGTAAACCTCAGACCATCTCTAAATGGTGTGTATATGTGTGTGTGTACAAATATATATATGGATGTGTATAACACACATGCACATGTGCACACACACACACACACACACACCTAATTCAATGTAAATGCCCTGTCAATAAAGCCTGGACTTTATTTTTCAGGGAGAAAAATAAAGAGGTGCATATTTAGAATGTATGCTTTCCCCCCAAAATTTTCAAATCCTGGCTGGTTGGATCCTGGGTGTGGAGCGCCGGATCAGAAGACCCACAGCATTTCCATGTGAACAGTGGCCCCCAAAACAGCTGAATTTTCAGATACTCTGGAGCGCTGTGTGTGGGGTGTGCTTCAGGGCACTCTCAGAAACGCTGGCCTCACCCTGTGCAGGTGGCCACAGCAGCTGACCGGGAGGACAAGGCCCTGGAATGAGATCTCCCAGCCATAATGAAGCATTGGCAGAACTGGCCACACAGGGAGGGTGGGAGCAGGGACTGATGGAGGGAACAGCAGCTAGCAGGGTGCTGGAGCAGTCCCCACCTTCTGGAGAAGAGAAGGCTTGGGCCATAGTGACCAGAGCACCTGGACTCAGGTGCCTGCATCATCCCACTCTGGCCAGGACACCTGAGGGTCCCAGAGGTGCCAGCTTGGCCATGCAGATGGGGAAGGAGAGGCAGAATCCACTGCTCAGAGGCTCCTCAGTGTGTTGTGGGTGGTTGAGACTAAGGTAGGAGGTGACCCCTCGGGTGTGCTTTATAAATTCCCCAGGCTCATTCTTGGCTGCCATTTGGATCTAAAACGTCCCCCAAAGGCCTGTGTGTTAGAGACGTGGTCCTCATCTTGGTGCTGGGGGAGGTGCTAGGTTATCAGGGACATGCCCTGGAAGTGGATAGCTGGATTCCCCTGCTCTTCTTCCTCTCTTTTACTCCCAAGGGGAGTGGTTTCACTGCCTCCACTCTGTCCCGCCTTGCCACATTTCCAAAACCAATGGGGTCCATTGATCGTGAACTGAAGCCTCCAAAACTGTGAGCCAAAAGAAACCTTTTCTCTTTACAAGTTGATTATCTCAGGTGGTTGTTACAGTAAAGGACAGCTGTCTAATACATTTTGGTTATGTATGGAGATAAAACCAACCAACTGGGATCTTCTTGTCCAGGGAAAACTTCTCTTGGATTTTTACTTTCAATTGTATAAATGAAAAGTGTCAAATATCAAGCCCTAGGGTGTTAATCATTCATTTATTTAAAACTCTGGGCTCCTGCTATCTGCCACTTGCTGTGGATAAATCTGTAAAAAAGATGATAAAGCTTCCTACAAGGACGGTGTTTGTATTCTGTTGGATTAGCAAACCATCTCACCTGCTCCTCCACCACATACCAGACTGAGGCTGGACAGAGGTGCTGTTTTGTAAAGTGAATCTAATGCCTCCTGGAAGGGAAAGGGGATCACCTGTGTCCTGAACCCCAACATGAAGTGAGAGCAGACAGAATAAAGCAGGACTAGAAGATCAAGGTCAAGGAAGAGGAAAGGACAATTAATTTCATAAAATAAAGGAATTTGTGAAGAGAACAGGTCTAGGATGACAACCGAGCTCCACCCAGGCCACAGGAAAAGCTGGTTTCACGTGGCTGGTTTCCATTTAGTACTCGACAAGCTGACATGGGGAGCCAGGCAGGGCCCAGCTCGAGCAGGGTCTAGACAGGACCACAGAGCACTCCAGCCTCATGCCCCGTGTCCTGGGCAGGCGTCCTGGCAACCACAGAGAATGGCAGCTGCAGATCCACAGGCCACTCCTGGACAGTGACGCTGTAATGTGAAAAATTGCAATGGCCACGCCTGTCAGGCAGACGCAGCCGCTCCTGTCAGAGCAGCGCGGTCTGCCTGGCCCCGCCACCATCAGCTCACCTCCCTAGGCAGCAGGCCTGTGCTGGGTTTGCCCTGCAGTCCCACCCTTGCCTGGGCTGCCTACCAACCTGGCCCAACCTTGTGCGGCTCCCTCCCTGGTGGTTGGGCGCAGGACATGCCTACGGGGAAAGGCGAGGGGGGATGACAGCTCCTGCGCCCCTTCCCTGTAGCTAGCCCGCCATTGGTCCTTTCGTTGGCCTGTCGTCACCAGCCATTGGCTGATCCCTAGTCTGCCAAACTTCAAATTCAAGAGTTCACCCTATCATCATTTTGCCTGCAAAGTTCCAGAGCTTAAAAGCAGCTCCCCGCCATGTTCTCTCTCTCTCTTTCTCTTCAGGGCAGACGCTGGTCGGCTGCCTAATAAAGAATCTCTTGTGTGAGTTCAGGCGTCCACAGTGGTTTTTCAGGGCACGTTTTTCACCCCTCAGACACCATGTGCCAGTGTGGAGCAATGGCAGCAGCAGCCTGATGGAGGCCCTTTCTTTTCTTCTTAGCATTTAAAGGGAAACTGATCCCTCTTGGACTCTAGGATCCATGGAGTGGAGCAATCTGATGCAGGAGGAAGACAAGGAGGGGGACTCTGGAGCTCCTCCTAGTGAGGTTTGGGACCACACAGCCATATCGTAATGAAATAATAACCAGAGCACAGGTGTGATTTTTTTTCCATGCAAACAGCACCCTATTTTATCCAGGGGTGAGGCTGCAGGTAGGTGCCCCAGGAGGATACAACCCTCCCTGAGCAGTGAATATGAATTGTGTCTGGTCTCACCTTTGGGCTAGCCCTTGTCTGCCATGCCTGGTCTTGGGGAGTCTGTGCCCCTGATTCTGTCTGTGATCCACGTGAGAGAATTGTGGGCAGCTCCTGGGGCAGTTCCATGGGAAGGGAGAGGGCACTGTGGGCGGAGGTCCCTTCTGTCTTCCCTCTTCCTGCTCGGGCTGCTGTCATGGGAGGATGTGAGGCTAAGATGGCTGAGCCATTTCCAGGCAGTCGGAAACCAGCCCAGGAACTCAGGAGTATGTGATTGACACCTTGTGCTGCCACCTGGAGCCTTGAGCAGCCAGCATGGCCGGGGCCTCACGTCCTGCTTTGGGGCGATTATGTGTCTTTCCATTGTTTTTATCAGAAATCCATCCCAATGGGCATGCTTTAGTTTTCTCACCCAAATATGAATGCATACAATATCCACAGACTGGGTTTCCCCATGGCAGGTCCTCAACGCAGCATGTATGTCCAGGTGGCTGTTATCCCAACTTCAGTGAAGCAATTTACTTAAATGGGTACTTAGGGTCCCAGTCCTTACCCTCTGGTAAGCTCCGTTATGTGGAAGAAACACAGTCCAGAACTCTGCCCCTTCCCAGTTTCTTACACAGAGCATGCCCCCTGAACATGGTTTTAAAATGATCTAAATGGAAATTTCATTTTTCTGGTAACATTTTAAAAAAATTCTACCAAATACAGATGCAGTTGAATCCTCAACACAGGCCCAGACATCTTCAGAGGCACACAGGAAATGACTCTTGGAATCGTGGTCATTCTCAACACGTTACTGCAAAACTCTGAGCCAATCCCTCCAAACCTTCAGTGTGTAAAAACCAAATGGTCGCTGCCCGCCCCAGCAATCACTCATGTCTGATGGATCCTATGTCTTTGAAGGTGAAAAAGTACAAATAGGTGGAAAGGAAGAAATACACAGGGAGCGATCAACCTGATTTACCTATTCTAACCACAAGCCAGGTTGCCGAGCAGCATCGGGGCCAGCACCCCATGTCCTCCAAGGGTGGATGCAGGGATACTGCACCACCATGGACATGTCCTGCTGACCAGCCACCCGATCACCACAGAGGAACCAAAGCATCTGGCCTACAGAATGACATTGGCTCCCTGGGCGTCACTGGTCCCCAGGAGCCCTTCACACTCATGGGGACCCCAGAAGCAGGGCAGTCATCAGACCCAGCAATGGATCATTTGGTTCACTTTCCCAGCAGAGGACCCAGGATGTCACACCCAGCAGGAAGGGCAGGGAAGGACCCAGAACACCACGCACGCATACATGACACACACACTGAGCTGGCTCTGCTGAGACCCTAGTGCTGTGTGGACCTCAGTTCCTGCCTTCACACAAAGGGACACTGAGGCATCCTGCCTGTGTCCCTCGGGCACTGAGAGACGGGCAGAAGGACTGGTGAACTCAGGAGACCTGGACTCTAAAATCATCCCCCTGGTAGAGCGAGGGCACCTCGATCTCCTCTGAGTCACCCACCCCAGAGACCCGTAGCCCTTCCCAGCCGTGGCCCACAGGCTTCTGAGGGGCACCTGGTCTTTGCAGAAAGGCTGTTTTTGGATGGTCAGACATCTGCCAAGGGTGGGATTGGGGTGGTGTTTGCTAGGCACAGTTTAGACCCCAGACGGTCACACTCAGCCCCTTGCCATCTAACTTGCATTAAGGCAGTGGTTCTGGATGTGTGTTGACACTGGTGGATTTTTATGGCATTGACCCCAACATCCACTCACCTTGTCCCTGGAAACAATCCCTCGAACATCCTCCAGAGACAGGTGAGTGACCCAGGCCAAGAGGATCAACACTCCTATTCCATCACTGTGGTGCCCACTCCAGGGATGGGCACGGCACCACAAGGTCAGGGAAACCAAACTCTGTGGGCTTCTGTGGGAGCAAAGCACCCCCCAAACAACCGGAGGTGCTGACAGCCACTCTGCCCTGTGCACTGACCAGGTGGGCCCAGTGTCGCTGCTTGATCTTGCTTTGCCTGACGCTGATCCTTCACTGGAGGGTTTCACAGGTCAATAGACTTCTGCCATTTGGAGCCAGGTTTTCTGTATCACTTGCAAATACGTTAAACAAAAGATAGTAATAGGGGTTGTTCTTAAATTCAGTTTGCAGATGACTTTTTAATTTTCATAGAAGAAATTAAAAGTAGCCAGCTTTGTAATTTCACCCTCTTGTTAGAATCTGAGGAGGTGCTCTGTGAAACAACATGGGCTTCTGACAAGGACCGCAGACAGCCCTGCACGCACCTGGGTGACCAGTGCACCCCCTCAGCTCACTTCTAGTTTCAGTTCCAGCTTCAGGGGCAGCTGGGGGGTCAGGAGACTCACGTGACCCTCATCTCCCTCCAGTGGCTGCTGCGTGTCCTTCGTCCTTTGACCTCAGGGCTCTCCCCAAAAGCAGGGAACAAACTCAGCTCCCATTTCAGTGTAAAGATCAGGTGCATGAGTGGGACCTGCCCCCATATGACCCTTCCCCACCCAGGGGTGTGGGGCAGTCTAACAAGGACCCAGTCTCCTGTCCTGCATGGAAACAGTCCTGGGGCCACCCTGGGATGCTGGGAGGGCCTGCAGGCAGCAAGCCACACTGCCTCTAGCAGTGGTCCTTCGCTCCTGCCTGGACCTCCTCCCAAACTAAATAACCTTCACCTAAGTTTTCATCCCAGGCTCAGGTTGCCCTTCACCAGGACAGGTGCTGTCCTTAGAGTGCTAGGAAACAGGGTGGAGGCAGCCAATGTGAAACCACCCTTAGTGCAGGACAGAATGGTTAGTGTTCCACCGAAGAGCCAGGAGTGTGCGGGGACTTCCCCTGGATGACGGCGTTGTGGCTGGTGGCATCACCACCTCCACCCACAGCAGAGGAGGCAGGGGCTGTCTGGGGGAGTCATGGCTGCCCATGTGTTGTGTACTGGGCTCCACGTAAGCTGAACCCCTCCTCAGACTGGGGACAGAGCCCCACCTGAAGCCATCGCAGCCCTGTTATGGATCAGATGTGAGGTGTCCCCAGAAGCTCACCTGTGAGACAATGCAAGGAAGCTTGGGAGTGACATGCCTGGTCCTGAGCCTGGACCTGCACGGGGCATGGACCTGCTGACAGGTTACCTGGGGGTGACTGCAGACACCCAGGATGTGGCTGGAGGGGTGGGCCATTGGGGTGTGCCTCTGACTGACATCCCTGGGGGCTGGGAGTGGAAATTTATTGAGGATCATGGTATCATTGCTTTGGCCTTGCCTTTACTGCATCTCAAACAGAAGTCTTGACTGGAGACCACATTTGACCTAAAATATTCACTTGCTGATTAAGAGGTTTAAAACTCCGTGCCTCTGGGTCCTTTAGACAGGAGACGGGCAGTGCAGTTCAGCCCTGGTCCATCTTCTTATGGCCTCCGCTCTGCTATGCTCCTCTCTGGCCCCTGCTTGAGCCCACCCCAGCCTCTCCAGCCCCTGGCTGAGCCCACCCCAGCCTCTCTGGCCCCTGGCTGAGCCCACCCCAGCCTCTCTGGCCCCTGGCTTGAGCCCACCCCAGCCTTTTCCCTCTGACTGCTCCCCTCCCCAGCCTGAGAGGTTTCCTGCAAGGCACAGGCTCGGTCTGAGAACCCTGGAGCCAGCTGGGCTTCTTTTTCACAAGTGGTTGAAATTCCTTCTTTGTTCTCTGTGTTTTCCTTGGAAGCAGCCAGGCTGTAATATCACCAGGGCTCCCAGGCTGGGCTCTCATCCACCTACTGATAACAAATTGACCATGAAATGCTCACTAAAGGAAAAGAGTATAGAGCTGGGCGCGGTGACTCACGCCTGCAACCCCAGTACTTGGGAGGCTGAGGCAGGAGGATCGCGAGTTCAAAGCCAGGCTCAGCAACTTAGGTAGGCCCTAAGAAACTCAGTGAGACCCTGCCTCTAAATAAAATACAAAATAGGGCTGGGGATGTGGCTCAGTGGTGGAGTGCCCCTGGGTTCAATCCCCAGTTACCAAAAATAAATAAATAAATAAATAAATAAAAAGGAAAAGAGAATAATCTCAGCTTTGAATTATGGGCTTCCAAAGTCACTCACCTGTGTGGTTTTGTGTTTTGATTTTTCTGCCGGGCAACCCCCCAGAGTCTGCGGGGTGACTGCATCATGCCGCCTGGTGGAAAGTACCCAGTGATTTCTCTTTAGCTCCTCTGGCTTAACCTCGCCTCCTCTGTCTCACCCTCTCCCTCCCACATTCTCTAGAATTTTTTTTCCCTTATTTTGTGGTGCTGGGGTGGTGGCCTGCCCTCCCATGGGTGCTGTGGCTGAGGAGCCGGGGAGACGGGCAGGGGGACAAGTGTTTGCTCTGAAGCTGTTCAGGCCCCACTGGTCTCAGGCTCGGTCACATGATTGGAGAGGACGCGGCTGCTGTCCTGGGGGACTGGGCCTAGCAGGTGGTGTGGGACTGAGTGTGCTGCGTCCTCAGGTGCTCTGGGTCCTGCCGATGGCAGCATCTGCTCTGAGTCCCTGTGGAGCAGGAGCAGAGCTGCCCTGCCTCAGCCACTTCCTGCTGCTGTCCCTGAATGCCTGCGACGTGTGATTCAGGAAAAACAGACTGACCCCTGACAGTGAGGCCAGGAAACCAGGAGGACGGTGCTCACATGGCGAGGGCTGCGTGTTCACGTGGTGGAGGGCGTCACGTGGGGAGGACGGGGCCAGCTCCTCCTTTCCTGAGGACTCTGCTCCTGCAGCCACCAACCCACCCTGAGACAACGGTCTTTGTCCCCGTATGAGAGCAGTGTCCCTGCGGCCCCGTGGCCCTCTACCTGGTTGGCCTCTCAACACTGCTACAGCGGCAGTGAGATTCCAGTGTGAATTTGGGGGTGGCATTCAAACCACAGCAGTCA
>JAJEJO010030919.1:0-10013 GCA_020662805.1 Glaucomys volans
TTGGTATGGCTCTTTGTTTCTTGCCTCAACTTTAAATTATGTTGTACTAAACTGATATAATTTATGAGAGTGACTACATCTCTTATCGTTCCTAGTAAGACTAAAGCAGAACCAATTAAAGGTTTTGTGATGTTTTTCCTAGCATAATTGAAGTTATCTTATGTTGATTGTACAAATGCCCATCAGATTCCCTCAGAGATTGCAACATTTTCCACTTCATATAACCTCAAGAGAGTGTACTCAAGGTAAATGAAAATAGTTAAATCATGTGTGAAACAGTAAACAGAACATAACTTCAGATTTTTGAGTCTTCGCCACTTTATTCATCACGTGCCATTGTCTTCTCCCTCAACAAGCTGTTCCATGATCCCTGCTAAGGTTGGACCACAGCAGATTGGTGTACACACATGATGCAATTGGTAAGTATTTCATTTAATTTTATTTCCTTGGGAGAAAAGGCTGGGATCCTGTCCATGGTGCTCCAGACCCCTTGTTGGGGGAGACCAAGTGAGGATAGACAGATAGTCACAGAACTTTTGAGAAGCAATGGGCCATGCAAAGAGCAATGAGAGAGCCCTTTACTTTCATATTGCTAAACATTTATTAGCTAAGTGTGGAATTCCTGTAAATTTGGGGCAACTCCTCAAATTCTTTCTTATTGTACAAGAATGTTCCCCTTTGTTTCCCCAAGAAGGAAATCTTAATTTAGCCACATGGAATAATTAGTGGAAGAAAGGCAGATTTACTATTTTAAACATGGCTCTGAACATGTCCCATATGATGCAGTTGTCCTTTTGTATTTGCTCAGAGCTGTTATTGAGCTTAAACATGAAGGATGTATTTGAATGAGTGAGACTCCTCTCTAGAGGAGACTCCCCTGTTGTCTACAAAAGTCCCGAGTTACAAGGCAGTGGAGTCATCTAGTAGTTCACTTGATTCAGAGGATGACAAAAGTGAAGAGGACAAATTTCCTACTTGAGATGAGGAAGACTGAGAGGAGGCAGCAGACAATTATCACAAGGATTAGTCTCCTATGATTGTACCCTTTGTGGCTTCTGTACCTCCTAAAAGGAGTTAAAATTAAAAAAAAAATCAAGATAAAAGGTAAAGCAAGATTCTTAGGGGCTGTTCCTCATACCTGAGCTGGAGGGGAAGCATGTCATTCATGTCCAGTAATTTCTAATAGTAAAGATGATTAGGAACCTGTTTGGGAACCAGTGCCTTTTAAAATTATTCAAGATTTAAAAGCAGCAGTAAAATATTTTGGACCTAGGAATCCATATGCCATACAATTGGTAGAAATCATAGGGGCTAATTGCATGACTCATTATGATTGGCACAAACTGCTTGCTCTTGCTTAACTGTTGGACAATAGTTATTTTGGAGAACTGTATATGAAAAGCAAAGTAAAGAAACTATTCAAGGACAGGTTTTTTAAGTGAACAAGAGATCAAATGATGATGTCTATGTTACTTGGGACTAAAAAGTTTGCCACTCCTCAGTCTCAACTGCTCTTATCAAAACAAGCTCTAAGTGAGGTTTCTAAGCTTGTGGTCATAGCCTGGTGAAGGCTTCCTTCCACTGATACAAAAACACCTTTTCTCAGTAATATTAACAAGGTCAATGGAATCTCATGAGGATATTCTTTCCAAATTGCAGGATAGCATATCGAAAGCAATTATAAAGAAGTGACCAAAATCCTTATAGAAAAATTGGCCTGTGAAAATGATAACTCTACTTGTCAGGCTCTGCTAAGATCTATAATGAGAACAGGAACTTCATTTGATTTTATTATTACCTGCATGGACAATAGTACTGCACATATTCATGGTATGGCTATGGCAGCTGCCTTCCAGAGAGAAACATAGTTTCAATTCCTTAACAGCAAGGCTCAAGGGAATAATGTTAATAGTTACAAAGGCAATGGATCTCAAAATATTGGTATTTTTCTTGTTGTCAAATTGGACATTTAAGTAGGACCTGTACTCAGGATCCTGGAGTACAAGGTACTCAACCAAGGGGTATACCAAAAACAGTGCTCCCAATATGTCTAAAGGGTTTTCATTGGGCTAGGAAAGGTTTCTCTAAGTTTCATAACAATGGATATCCTACAGTAAGTAGTATTGAACACGAGGAGGTTCCTAATACGCCCACTTTTTAATCTGCTCTGTGTAGGCCAAAAAGCAGACATTGGGACCAGTCCCAGGCCACCAAAAACAGGAGGGGCTATTGGAACCCATCAATAAAACCTTTCATAGGACAAACAATGACCTGTAAAGGGCAACCCCAGGAATCTCTCCAGTAGATTTGCCTTCTTCTCAGCATTTAATTATAACACATGAGTCTGAAGTTACTCTTAAACCAACAGGAGTATACAGACCTTTAACTGAGGGACAAATGGGTTTAATTATTGGTAGAAGCTCTATGTCCAAGGCTGGTATGCAAGATTTTCCTGGAGTGAGAGATTCTATTATGTGAGAAATGAAAATTATGATTCACCCTCCTCTAAAAACTGTTCAAATTTTTCCCCAATTGCAAATTGCACAACTTTTATTTTAGCCATACTTATGACTACTTAATTAAGCATTAAATTCCACACATGTTGATGATTTTGACTCTACTAACACCATGACTTGGATTCAAAAGTTTTCTGAGCAAAAGCCAATGAAAATTTTTAAAGTGCAAGGAAAGGTTATTCAACGTTTATTAGATACAGGAGCAGATGTCACATGTGTTGCTGTACAGGACAGGCCTGTATCCTGGCCCACTATTAAAACTCCTTCTACCTTAGGGGGACTTTGGCTTGATTATAATGTAGCTAAAAGTTCCCAGATATTACACTGGGCAGATGGATCACACAAAGGGACTTTTCAGCCTTATCTTATTCCTTACCTGCCTTTTAACCTATGGGGTAGAAATTTAAGGGAACAGATGAATATCACATTGACTGATGAATCTCAGATTATAAAATTTTCCATGGGGCAACTTTTCTTAAACAGGCTGATCCCATTACATGGAAATCAGCTTCTCCTGTATGGGAAGGCAGTACTCCATTTTACTAGATAAATTTGAAGCAGCCACATCCTTGGTTCTGGAACAATTTTAAAAGGGACATATGGAGGCCTCCAATAATCAATGGCCTTTGCTTTTATTTTCTATAAAAAAGAAATCAAGTACATGGAGGTGATTATAGGACTTGAGATCAATTAGTGACACCATGGAAAATATGGGCACCCTACAACATGGGCTTCCCTCTCCAGTTCAAATGCCTAATGGGGCTCATATTGTAGAGATTGATTTACAAGATTGTTTCTTTACTATCATTTTAGCACAACAATATTTGCCTTTAGTTTGTCTTCTCCACATTACAATGCCCTGATCAAAGGTTTCAATGGAAAGTTTTGCCTCAAGGTATGATAAATAATCCCATTTTATGTCAGATATTTGTCGATCAGGCTATAGAATCTATAAGAAGAGAATATCCTAGACTATGTTTAATTCATTACATAGATGACATTCTTTTGTCTCATTCTTTCCTTGATACATTACAAAATATACTTTAATTATTAATAGAAAAATTGGCATCATGGGGGCTTTTAGTTGCTCCCAAAAAAGTTCATTTACATCTATCTTATAATTATCTGGTATGCATTATTAGTTCCCAAAAATTACTACTCAAAATTTTCAAATGAGAACTGATAAATTGTGTATTTTGAATGATTTTTGGAAATTATTAGGGAATATAAACTGGAAAAGAAATATGCTTAAAATTACTACTGCTTATTTAAAAACTTTATTTGACATATTAAAAGGAGAAACTGATCTGACTTTACTTACTCAATGGATAGAGACTGGCAAATAAGCACTAGTTAAAGTGGAGCAAGCAATTCAAACTCATCAATTACAACAAATTGAATATAATCAGCCTTGTTCATTTATTGTCCTAAAAATGTCTTATACACCTAGAGGTTGTCTTTGGCAAGATGCAACAATAGAATGGTTACATTCATCTGCTACTTTAAAAACATTGTTCTTCCCTATACTTCACAGATTGTCTTATTAATAATTACAGCTAAACATAGAAGCAAAGAGCTATTTGGCTTAGAAATGCATTCAATTTTTATTCCTTATACTAAAGAACAATATTTACAAATATGCAAATTAGAAAATCAATTGGCTACTGTATTTCATGGTTACATAGGACAAATATTGTTTCATTTACCTAATCAACCACTTTTACCTTTTCTTAATCAAACAGAGATTAATTATCCAGTAAAGACATCTTTTAATCCCATTACTCATTCAGCTTCCCTTATATTTAGAGATGGGTCATGTAATGGAAAAACTGTTACTATTTTGACCAGTTATCTCCTATTGTTTAATTTGCAGGGGAAACTTCAGCCCAATGAACTGAAATTGTTGCTGTTATTACTGCCTTTCAAACTGTGTCAGAACATTTTACTTGATATACAGATTCCCAATATAATGTTAAATTGTTTCCAGCTACTGAGAGTGCCACACTTTCATATTCTTCATGTAAAATTAAAAAGTTACAAGAATTAAAAACATTAATTCATCAAGAAGTAACCCCTTTTTTATAGGACATATCCAAGGACATTCAGGTCTGCCAAGACCACTTGCTGAAGAAAACAAGCAAGCACATTTATGAACTAAAAATATCATTTATACAGCCATGGAAGACACAGCAGAGTCACATAAACTTCATAATCAAAATTCCTCTGTGTTTCAGCACCAGTTTCATTTTACCATTGAAGAAGTGAGTCACAATGGTAGGTCATGTCACACATGCCCTGCTGTATTTCCTTCTCCACAGATGGGCATAAATCCCTATGGATTACGACTAATAAAGTGTGGCAAATGGATATTACTCAAATACCTCCAATTTGGCAAATTTTCTTTTATTCATGTCACTGTTGGTCCTTATTCCCATGCTATTATTGCCTCTGCCACAACGGGTGAAGCATATAAGGATGTGTCTCAACATTTATTTTTGTTTTTTTCTTTAAGAATGCCTACAAAAATTAAAAATGTAATTGACCTGCCTATACACCTAAGGTTGTTAAAAATTATGTGATGTGTTTATTATTTCTCATTCAACAGGAATTCCTTTAATCCCCAAGGGCAACAATTGTGGATCGAGTTCATCAAACTTTAAAACCACAAATATCTAAACTAAAAGGGGAATTAAAGTATAGCTCTCCTCATCACGTTATATTACATGCTTTATTTGTAATTAATCATTTAAATTCTGACTCTACAGGAAGGACTACAATGATGAGGCATTGAGACAAGAGTCCACAATCTAAATTTATGTTTAAATGGAGAGAGATTTACTTACATGACAATGAATAGTACCTGATATATTGTTAGCATCAGGTAAGGATTATGCGTGTGTGTTTCCACAGGGTACAGAATCCCTTGTGGATTCAAGACCAAATAATTACACACTATGAGCCAGTCTTTGAGAGGAGAAATTCACTGCAGTCTTATCTTCAGATCCAACTGCAAAGGATGAAGAGCTGACCTGTAAGCTTCGTCAACAGCCTCTAGCTTCTCAACAATCAGCCTCCACAAGAGTCTCACCTTTTCCTACTTGATGCCAACATAAATATTTTACTACTAGAGCTGAGTTGTATTATCTAATGGAAAACAATCTATGCCTGAGACAATGTTTGTGGCTATGTGGGCTGTCCTTACTAGTTAGGTAATTGTTTGCTCTGCTGACAAATCCTATTGGACATGTTTTCCAGATACTCTTTTGCTACACCCCTCCTCCTGGAGTAGGGCTAATTTAAAGGTTTTTTGTCAATCAGCCTCAATTGTTGGAAGGCATTTCTGAATCTTCAATAGCAAACAAAATCTCTTTTAACATTTCATTCCATGGAGTGATGGATGAAACTCCTTTATGTTTTCCAGGGATTTTGAGAAAGTGCCTTTAGGCTGTTTGACTCTTAGCTCTCGTAGTTATTTTGTTTACTTACCTCAAATTTATCATTCTAAATGCTTTATATGGGCCTTAAGGATGACCTCTATTGCTTATAATAATTATAATGAAACTTATGATAATGTTTATGTTCCTTCCTCTATTGAGATATGTGAAAAAACATCAACCAAAATGGATCTTTATTGAAATGTACTGGATATTGGCACAGATGTACCAAAATGGTTTGAATGTGGCTTTTCTCATTTTGTTCATGATTATTTGCTTCTTATGTCTAATACTAAAATGATGGATTGCTCTGTGTCAACTCCACATACTGCTTATGGTGATATTTGCAAGCAAAGTGGGGTAACTTTATTTTTTACGACGATTAAACTTATTCTGATCCATTACATAGATGGTTTCCACCTGACTGGGTGAAACCAATTTACAAAAGCCTCTTAAAAATGGCAAATATTCCTATTTTCCTGATTTATATCATCTTTAATCTGCCTCAAATGTGATAGTACACTCTAGACTTGATAGTCCTTCAAAATGTAATGTTAGAGCTTGTGTAAATGCTCAACACACTATTTTACTTTCTAATCAAAATTATCTTAACATACACCCAAGCACTTCAATTTACACCAGTACAAAATTCATATGCACCACAGTGTGATACCTCTGGAAATAAAGAGTGCAGCATAACTTAGGAAATTTAAACAAAAACATCTCTCATAAGATGTAACAATGATGACACAATATGTGTGATATCCTAATTAAAAAACAGAGAAAGCAACAGAAGTATGAAAGGTGTGATAGGACTTAGGTTACAGGAAAAACAGGTCCTACAGCATTTTGAAGTTCAAAGTCCTTATTTGTAGGAATTGTAGGCACCCACACCAATGGTGCCACATAACTAATGTAACTGATTTCAGTTTTTAGTAAGATTATTTTAGATAGAATTTCTTGGGTTTTTCCTTTCCCATCATCGAATCATTTTCACTTCTGTGATGAAAATCAGAATATACCATCCTTCATCCAACCCTGAAAGCATTCCTTAAGACATAGGTCAAAATTAAGAAAAGTCTAAAAAATGCTTCATTAGTAATGAAACTGGTTCTCCAGTGATACAGGGAAACAAGGCTTCACATAGCCCCTATGGCTGCTGAATGCTATCAGTGGAGGGTACCTTACGTATTCAGTGCCAATTCATGCAAATCTTTAAATAAATGATGTCTATAAACATGCAAATCACAACAAACTGAGTACACCCAGGGCCACATGCACCTGCGTGTTGTATATATCTCGTGATTTTCAAGTTGATATTGTGTTTTGTAGACCTGAGTATGGGAAATGCTTTGCAGAAGAACCACTCCAAGGCAAATCAAATAATTTCTATCAAATTCTGCAGAACACTTCTGAGAATAATTCAGCCAGCCTCCTTTTCTGCAGGTTAAATCCCCATGTCCATGGAATTTTTAGAAGAGAAAGATTCATCCCTGTCCCTTTAAGGAACAGGAGTTGTGTAGCAGCTCAAGAAGAGACCATTGTCAGAGGGATGCACTGACATGTGTGATAATAGTAGAAGTAGGCATTTGTAGGAAAAATTATATGTTCCGATCTTTGGGACTGCAGGAAACTGAGGGACTCTTTCACATTGGGACATCAAATCCTTACAATTCCAAACTCCTTACACCTGTCTCATTGATTTCATTCCTTCCAGGCTTTACCATGAAAAAATCTAAACAGTGGGGCCAAATGCATATTACACTGGGTGGGTGGGATATTACATTTCTGCTCAGGTATGTGGGTGCTTGGGAATGTTGGAGGTCATGGGCAAAGTGTGTTTCTCTTCATAAGGAATTGCCTCAGCAAGCTAATGTTGCAGTCTGTAAATTTGCATAGGGAATAGGAAGAAGTGATGGATCACAGGATTCATGAATCCATGAATAGTGTTTGCTCATACTTAAGTAATCCCCATTCAGTTTTAAAATTTCCAGAACTTATGTGTGCAGACATTCCTCTCAACATTGCTTGCATTGAGATTATTTTCAGAAAGTCCTGTCCACTGAACTGTCAATCCTTCATTTTTCCAGAAAATGCTACTACCCAGGTTTTTATCCACTCAAAAAATGCCTCACTTGTTTGCAAGTGCTACATTGACATGAGATCAAAACACTAGAGATACAGAATCAAGAGTGGAAGTGGATGGCATGCAGGAATTTGGTTGGGAAGTGCATAAAATTTTCTGGCTCATATAGGAGAATGTACATTTTTTTCTCTCCTTGCTGTTTGTTGCAGGGTTTTCGGCAACTTGAATTTCTATGAATGGCTTGGATGTCATCCTAGCTGTAGTGCACATTCCACCTGTAGTCACAGAAAGGTCATATGACAGCACAATGGCTTCATGGTTGCCATGGAAATGGGAACCTCTACAGGTCCTGGGGACTGCAGAGAAAACTTCAAGAAAAGTTCAGGCAAAGCTGTGCTGGTAGGAGGGAAGAGGAAGCAGGAAAGACCCTAGGGTCTTTTCTTTGCCACAACATTGATTGCAACCTCTTAGCAAAGGAGATGGGGAATCATCCTGTGTTTTGGTAAAGGTCACTCTGGCTTTGAGACATCTAGTTCAATCCAAGATAAGGCACCCTGCTGAAGCCTGACAGGTGGCCATTCTGTCCATGTCTATGAGGGATCATTGTACACACTTGGTCGTATGAATCATCTTGATTTCCTGAGAATAGGGACCCTTCTTCAGGAAATTTGTCCACACCAGGTGGAGTAGACCAGGGAGTATTGCTGGAGTGCCCAAGGATGCATGGGCCACCAAGCCTAGCAGAGTCCAAGTGGCATGGATCTGTGAAGAGGCTCATCCATGTCTACAATTTCCTGATACATTTCTGAGTCAGGAAATTGCCTGATGGCCTTAGCAGCCACTCACAGTGATGGCCAATATATGACATTTCAAATCAGAGGAGAATGTGGGGAGCTCAGGGGATTAGGTGAAGTTTGAACTGGAAAACATCACACCAACGCTTGTATGATGCCAAACCTTTCCATGAATTCCCCAGGAGTAGACAGTTAGAACCTGGGGTTTAGGAGTTCTGAGTAGAAGTAATGAGATGCTGAGCCTCCCAAAGTCGAGAGGAGGGAGCTAATCACTAGTTTTGATGGAGGCCAGAAGGTTGTTGGCAATCGAGGAGATACACTCTATGCTCAAATCATCAGTCAGGCTCCATCACCTATTCTGTTGCCTTACATATAACATGCACTCAGAAATTGCCTTGCTATGATTTTCCAAGAGGCCCATCCACTCACACTTTGATGCAGAAATACCTTAACAATGTGTCTTCACTTAAAGTGTAATTCTCTTGAACTGCCTATCTCCTCTCTGAGAAAAGGCCCACTGGCATATAACCAAGGACCCGTTAACCAGCATCTGGTAGATCCAGACTACAGGTCAGTGTTAAAGACCTGTCTTCACTTAAGGTGTAATGCCCTTGAAATGCCTATAGGCTGTCTGAACCAAGGTCCTCTGCACATTTGCAAGGAGCAGCTGGTAGATCAGACTACATGTCAGTGTCACAGAAAGTGGTACAACCATCCTCCTAGATGATGAAACTAAGGGATGAAACAAGTGCCTGATGAGGACAGGATGAACCTGGACCTCAAATGATATAGGGAAACCAAGTTTAAATTAACCCTGTGATTCCTGAGTGATATCAGCAGAAGTGAGTTTATATATTTAGCTCCAAATCTTTAATCTCTTTGAAAAATGATTTCTGTAAAAATACAAAGAACAAAAACTGAGCACATCAAGTGCCACTTCCCCTGTGCTTTGTCTACGTCACTGTTCTCAAATTGATAGTGTTTTGTGTTGGAAAACATTGAGGTGTAGAGGTCCAATTCTTTGACAGAGAGACTGAAATTCTCCCCAGAAAGCTTCTCCTACAGAAACCCTAGTGATGGTGATATTTTGAATGTCCTTTCTTGATGAAAGGCAACAATGAATTCCCACTATGTGCTAAACCTAAAAATCAAAATGCAAAATTGGAAAAGAATCAATTTGAGG
>JAJEJO010030920.1:0-10455 GCA_020662805.1 Glaucomys volans
CCTGCCAAACTTCAGTCACCACCCAGTTAAGTTTTTACAGGGGATCCATTCACTGATTGAGTTAAAGTTCTCATAACTCAATAATTTCCACTCACAACCTCCTTGAATTTATCCAAGTCTGTCATATTTATACAAAATTGATACCTCACATTCAAACAATATCATGCCATCCCAGAACCCCATGCACTCATGAGCATCTCACAATTCAAAACACATTTAGTCCCTGTCCAAGAGTGCACAGTCTCAACATTTCAAGCACTGCCCCAAAGTTCAGGTCCAATGTTTCCTCTAGGACTCAAGACAAACTCACATTGTGAGTGCTAAAAATCAAAGCAATTAACAAGCATCTAATGCACAAAAGTACATAGAAAGATACATGTCCTTTCAGAAAAAAATAGGGACGTGGAAAGAAGGGCCGGGAACAAAGCAATACTGAAGTCCACCTGGGCGAACAACTCCTGTAGCTCTATGTCCAGCACCTGGGACACAAGTTATGGTGATGCTCTCTCCAAGTGTTGCTGAAAGCTTGGTCCTTTTCCCCAATGCCAATCCATTAATGAGGACAAGGTTTGATAAAAAGGAAAAGCATACTTATTGCTTTAGAGTTTTCCCTCAAGCTACTAGACTTTGTATTGTTCTCACTTCCTCTCTTTGGCTGACCATCTTCAGTGCATAGACATAAAACTGAATATTCCATATGGATTACATGTCCTTTCATTATGCTGAAATATCTTACTATATTCTATTCTTTCTGTATTTTTATTTTATTTATTCTAATATGTTGTACAGGTTTGTAGAATGCACATATACAATTTTATAGATCGATCATCACAAAAGGAGTGTAATCTCTCATTTTTCAGATTACATATATGGTTGGATCCATCCATCATGCGCTCATACAAGTATGTGAGGAAACGACTGTTTCCCTCTACCTTCATCCCTGCCCTATATCTCCTCCCCTCCCTTCACCCCCCTCTACCTAATATAATGTAACTCTATTCTACACTATTGCCCTCCCTTATTGTGAATTAGTATCCAAATATCAGAGAAAATATTTGGCCTTTGGTTTTTTGGGTTTGACTTTTTTAGCTTAGCATGACGTTTTCTAACTCCAACCATTTACCAGTAAATGCCATAATTTCTTTCTTCTTTAAAGCTGAGTAATATCCCATCATATTTATATATCATATAGCCTTTATCCATCCATCTGTTGGAGGGCATCTATGTTGGTTCCATAATTTAGCTATGGTGAGTGGAGCTGCTACCAAAATTGATGTGGCTATGTCACTGTAGAATGCTGATTTAAAACCCTTTAGTATAAACCAAGGAGTGGGATAACTGGGTCAAATGGCAGTTCCCTTCCAAGTTCTCTGAGGAATCTCCACACTGCTTTGCATAATGTTTGCACCACTTTGCATTCCCACCAACAATGTATGAGGGTACTTTTTTCCCCACATCATTGCTAACATTTATTTTGCTTGTATTCTTGATAATTGAAATTCTGGTTAGAGTGAGATGAAATCTTAGAGTAGTTTTGATTTGCATTTATCTAATTGCTAGAGATTCTGAACTTTTTTTCATACATTTTCGATCAATTGTATTTCTTCTTCCGTGAAGTGTCTGTTCAGTTCCTTAGCCCATTTTGGATTTGGGCTATCTGGTTTTGTGTTAAGTTTTTTGGTATTTTTATATATCCTAAAGATTAATGTATTATCTGAACAAGAAAATTGAAACAGGAGGCATCATAATGTGAGACCTTAAACTATACTACTGAGCTATAGTACTTAAAATAGCATGGTATTGTCACCAAAGCAGACACATAGACCAAGGGTACAAAATAGAAGACACAGAGACAAACCCACATAAATACAGGTATTTTATACTAGAACAATGTGCCAAAAACGTTCACTGGAGAAAAGATAATCTATTCAACAACTAGAGCTGGGAAAACTGAAGAACCACAGGCAACAAAATGAATAATCCTTTATCTCTCACCCTACACAAAAGTCAGCTGACAGGGGATCACAGACCTTGGCACTAGAGAAGAGACTCTGTGTTTACTAGATAAAGAAGAAGGTGCAAGTGTTCACCATGTCATATCTTCAAGGATGCATATGGTTGAAAATTTTTTCAGGGCAGAAAACGGTAAAGTGATGATTTCAATTTTAAAATAGAAAAAATTTTAAATACAATAAAACATATTTGGCAAATATTTAGTCATTGTTATAATAACCAAATTACTTGTCAGGGACACCTTTGTACAGGATTCTAAAAATGCTATGACAGATGGGAACTTAATAATCAAGTTTGAACCTACATTTAATTTAAAATGTTTCTTTGAGAACACCAGGCAGCTGTGAGGTGCACTCCTGCTTCTCCAGGCTGATTTCTCATGGATGCCTTCTATGTGCTCTTCATATTGTGTGTTAGCCAAAGAGCATTTTTAATGCACTATGATTTAATGCACCAGGGATTTGTTTAATCAGTTTGGTTTTGGAGCTTGTTTTGTGAGAAAACACACTATCTTTGATTTAACTCTTCCTGACACTGTGCCCACTTCCCAGCATACAAACATTGCAATTGTAGTTTGTCCTTTATAGCACAAGACAAATAAATGTCAAAATCAAATGGTGGTGTCCCCCACGGGAAAACACACCTCAGTGATGAAATACTCTTCCTCACTTCCCATTGCTGTTCCTCGGAACACCCAGGTGAAGCTGCCTCAGGACCTAATCAAATGCTGTTAATTTGCATATAATAATAATCCTGCCATGAGATTTTAGAACACAAGGAAGAAAAGTGCAGAGTCTCTAAAAGGGTAAGTTATGAAATTCTGTGTACATATGCTCCAAATCAACAGTTTATATACACTCATAAGAGTTTGACTAGACCCAGTATAATATGAACATCTGCTTATGTTGTTAATTGTCAGTTTGATTCTCTGCTTAATAAAGATTCTTGAAAGTGAAAAAAAATTCACCATGTCGGTCTGAGATTTGACTTCTTTAAAAGACCCCTAAAGTGCAAGAAGTAAAATCAAGAATCAGTAAATGGGATGGACTCAAACTAAAAGTAACAATCAATAATGTGAAGAGAGAGCCAACAGATTGGGAGAATATCTTTAGCACATGCATTAATCTCTAGGATATTTAATTGTTAATTCTTAGTGCATTATATTTGTACATACGGGGGTTCATTTTGAGAGATATGTGCTCTCTCACTGTGCCCTGCCCTTCAGGTTCCAGCTGACCAGGACTCCCCTGCAGAGTTCTGGCACCTAGTTCATCATGGCTGTTGGCAAGTCCATGGGCTCTGGAGTTGGTGTCACTGCAGGTCCTTGTCTGGGTTTTAGACCAGCCTGTGTCTGGCCTCCTAAGGTGTCTTCCCTGAGTTTCCTTCTGCATGCTTTGCAGGACCATCCACGAAGTCACCCTCTCTGTTCTTTCTTAGTCACCCATCAATCTGCCCTGCCATTTCTCTGTGCCTGCTGTTTACTTCTTTCATCTGCAGTCTGGGCAGACCTGGTAAAACCTGGGCCATTCCAACTGTCCTGTAATGAGTGTGACATCATGGCTGTAGGCAGAGGGGCAGAAAGGAAGCCATTGGCATTGTGAGCTCCGGGGGGAGGCAGGTGAGGATGGGGACTGGTCCTGAGTGGTACAGAGCAGGCTGTCTGCATGGCCAGGCTGAAACAGGCAGTTGCAGAGGTGACTTGGGACTCAGACTCCATCCTCTGCAGGTCTCCACCTACTGCAGTGGAACAATCAGGCTCTGTAGGACCTGGAAGGCATGCCTCCTGGAAGGCATCTGTGGTCATGGGATGCCATCTGCTCCCTCAGTCTCCCAGCTTGATGCTCAGCCACACACCTGGAGATGGAGGTGTAACAGGAGGACTCCCCACGGTGACTGGGATTAATTCTATGATTATAAAAGCAAATATACAAAATGCTATTAAAGGTTTGAAAATCTAGAAAGTGTTCGGTGTCCTAGGAAAATCCCTGTGCAGGATGAGGAGTGGGCAAGAAATCTAGGAATAGATGAGATGATTTTCTTTCACTCAGGAAATTTACAAATTGTGTCACAGGGGTGAAGTTGGGCCATCTTCAGAGGAGAGAGTTCCTTGTAACCAGTACTGGTGCTTTAGTTCTTTTTTATATTGAGAATAAAATATTTTATTTGAGATAATTTCCAATGCAGTTAGAAACAACAAAACAGTGAGATAGTTGTTACATTTACTTACTTTTTAACATCTTGTAAAATCATAGTACAATATCTTAAATGGACTATTGATATTGATACAGTCAAGATATGACACATTGTCATCACCAAAACTATCTCTGACACTGTTATTTTATAGGCAAACCTGTGATATTCAACAGTCTTGGTATATTAATGCACTTTCAAGTTATGATATTTTTAATTTGATAGACTTATTTGATAATAACTTCATTGAAAGTTGAGATGCATCTATACAGATATTGTTCTACTTTAAATGAGTTTCTTGCAGCAAGAATATATTTCAGTTACGGTTTTTAACTACCGATCTGTTCTATTTACCTTTTTTCTTTTAAAGTATTCTTGATTTTAAGGCGAGAATATGAAGGCCTGATCACAGGCAGCAGCTGACTCTTCTCTTACTACATGTACAGGACAACCCTGGGCATTCTGTGACAGCAACTTAGATGTGGAAGACCTGGCGAGTGGAATTTCCTAAAAGCTTCAAAAGCAGAGAAAGGAAGGATGAGTTGGGAGGTTGAGAGGTGGACATGTGGAGGCCTCAATCACAGGACAAGAGAAAATCAGGATGTTCTGGCTCACCACCTGAAGACTGGCCCCAGGATTGGAAGCACAAACAGGCTCCAACACCCTCACCATGTGTGAAGTGATGTCAGGACACTGGATGATGGACAAAGATGGGGGAGGTTTGCTTCTCCAATCCCACAGTAAGTGCCCTCCTTGACTTTGGGAAGATGCCCTGCTACTGTTTTGTATCTTTGTACTGTCCTCTTTTTTTCTCTTGACAAGCCCAGGAGGTTTGGAATGGCCAGGAGGTTGTCAAAATACCTACAGGAACTTTGAAAAGAAGATCTTGCCAGATCCTCTTTTCTATGAGACACATGATGACTTCACCTCATCATGACCTAATTTCACAAAGTCCTGGACCTAATATATCCATCCTAGAGTAAGACTGTGCCTCCTGGTTCTCAAGAGCACATCTTATCGCTAGGGCAAACTGGAATCCAAGCTCCCAGGAGATAACAGAACCTGTCCAGAGGTGGTCAGATGCAATGCCAGGATCAGCTATAACTCAGGACAGGCCACCCAGAGAAGGTGGCTTCCACATCCTAGATGCACAACTCCTTGCTCTCTGCCTTCTCCACACCAAGTGGGCACACATTGGGGAAATGCTTCTCAGCTGCTGTGTGAAATTAAAGCTCACCCTTCAAGAGTACCCAACCCTGCTGAGGAGGACAAAGGCAGCCATCCACAGGGGGCAGCATCTGAGGGCCCTCAGCACCTGGGAAGCTGGCTCTACACTTCCACCACTTGCTTATCAGAGAAGTTCTGCTCTTGTTATGGGCACTGATGGAATGCCACCTTGTCACACAAACGTTCAACAAGGCCAGCTTTAGAGTCATTCACAAGACTATTTGATTATGAGTAAGGTATTTGCACACCAGAGGGCAGCCATTGCCAGCAATTGGGCTGGGTAGGAATTAAAGGGAAATTCTAGTGAGTTCCAAGCATGGTCTTTGTGAGGCAGATATGTGCAGAGACTGCCAGAAGGACAGCAGCCACTTCTGTCCTACCTCAAGACCATTTCCATAGTTACAAGGACAGGGTAGGTTAAAGCAGCATGTACTGGATCCTGTGATCTGGTCTATTGAAGGGTCTCCCTCAGGATCCTGTAAACAGTGAGATCATGGCTCACAGGCTTTATCATGAACCCACTGAAGGCAAAGTCAATTTCCATGGGATGTGAGACCATGAAGAACCTTAGAGAGTGAACTCCAGCCCCTGTTGCAGAGGGAAGGAAATGGACAAGTAAGGTATTTGCTCAGAGTTACTTGGTTGCAGGCAGAGGTGGGACAAGGACCCAAGGATGCTAAACTTTAATCCTGGAAATCTTGTGTTTCCAGAGGGTTCTGGGTTTTCTAGAGATGTGACCCTGCCCTTAGCAATCAGACAGAATTTGACTCTACTTTTCCAATCTGTAAATCCTCATTTCTCTTGTCTTATTGCTCTTCTTATTATTTCAATTATATTGCCTAGGAATGGTGAGAGAGGCTCTTGTTGTTCTTGACTGTAGAGGAAATGCTCTCTGCTTTTCTCCAATCAGTGTGATGTTGGGTTTGGGTTTGAAATATGTACCATTTAAGCTAATTTCACAGGTTCCTTCTATCTTTTCTTCCAAAGCTTTTAACATGAATGGGTGCCAGATTTTTCCAAAAGCTTTAGTCATCACTGATTGAGATGATCATGTGATTCTTGTCCTTAATTCTACTTTGGGGATAAGCTATATTTACTGATTTGTGTTTGCTGTGTCAACCTTTCATTGCTGCAACCAACAAAATTTATCATAGGGTACACTCCACTTAATTCAATTTTGTTTGTCAATTGCTATTTTATTGAGCATTTCTGTACTTAGCTTCATCAGGAATATTGACTTACTATTATTTTCCATTGATTTCTACATATATGGATTAAGTAGAAGGGTGATTTTTTATTAATGAGTGAATTTGAGAGTTTCCCCTCCATTTCTACATCAGGTCATTCTTCTCAAGTTGAGGAGAATTGCTGGAAAATCTAAATGTTCCAGGGATTTTCTCTGTTGGAATATTTGAACTGGTGCTTAAGACTTGCAGGTTTATTTGGGTGTGTTTATGTTATATATCCTCTTATTTCAATTTGGGTGGATCCTACATGTCTAGTCATTTTTCAGTGCCTTCCAGATATTCCAATTTATTGGAATATTTGGCATCCAAATAGTCTGGATTTTTATCTGAATGATGTGGTGTGTTGATGATATCTCATTTTTCTTCTCCAATTTCATTCATGAAGGCCTTTTTTCCTATACATTTTGCTAGCTTGACTAAGAGTTGTTTCATCTGGTCTATATTTTCAAGGAAGAAATTCTTTGGCCCACGGGTTCACTGAATTTTTCATTTGCATTTTCATTAATTTTGTCACTAATGTTAACTACATCCTCTCTGTTACTTGTTTGGGAATTAACTTGGAAAAACAGGAAAAAACTGTCCATTTCAGATGGAAATGTCCCTTGCCCTTCTCCACTCCTATAGCTCCAGCCAGGACCCATTCCCACTTCTGCTCCCACAGTGTGGCTGGGCATGGTATCCAAGGTCCCAGTGAATAGTGAAGCCTAAGTGGCTGTCCACCTTGGACATTCAATGCAAGTACTCCTAGTGCAGGAGAAGTAAATGGGACAGGGGGAGATTGGAAGGAATTCTGAAGTGATTTCTGGAAAACAGGTGCACTTGAGGATTTCCACCCCTACTTCTTGTGTCCCTTCAAGCTTCCAGCCCTTCCCAGCTTTGGGACCTCTGCTGGGAAGTTCATGCACCTTCCTTGGGGATTCAGGTCCTCTCCAGGCAGGGACCCTGGGCTTTCTCCTGGTAGGAACAGTCCAGCTTTCCTCAGTTAAATATCTGCTCCAGACAGGGTCTGTTGATTATGCTGATTTCCCAATCCTGGTGGGGAAATGTCCTTCCTCCTGCTGAGGCAGGACCTGGTCACATCCATGGGACAGAGCATGACCAACTCTACTGCACTCTGTCACCAGTTCTGACTTGTTTGTTATTCTAGGAGCCAATGTTTTCAGCTTTCTCATGAATATCAGCTCACTGAGTTCTCACCCACTGTCCTGTGCCCCTCCCTAAATTTGCTGCTGCAAAACTCCTGAGTTACTTCACTCCTGGGAGCTGCTGCTGCACCCTGGGTTGCTCTGAACTGCTTAGTCCATTCCTGATAACACACCATTAAACATAAGATTGTTTTCCTACTCTCACATATTATTATGATGTGGAGCTTCACATGTGGTTAATGGACCATGATTTCATCAAGTCAGGAACCCTAAAACTAGGTGACTAAGACTTAGGTAAGAATGTTCTGGGAATTCCAACTTGTATGCAAACCGATCTCACTGCTTTACCTGTGGAAAGAGCATCAACAGCTTCCTTGCCACCTCTGCAAATGTAAATTGAGGGCTTAATACTGAGAGTTTCAAATTTCTCATGCAATTGTGCCCCAAACCTGAGTGCAGTTGATCCTGATTTCCTCTGATTTGATATTTGAATTTTGCATTCTTGGTATAAATTTCATTGCACCACCAAATTCTCATAACGCACTATTGCTGATGTTCCTGGGCATGAAAATCCTCCCAGATGCTTAAGGTCCACAGTGTGGACAGCCCAGATGAAGTCATGCACTCTTCTTTTCTCACATCACATTCTACCCTATTCCTGGGTAATTTGGTGTGAGAATTTTGCACTTTTTCTGTGATGGCAACATAATATTTACATTGGATAGACTAATGTTACTATAGTGAGTTCTTCATTTCTATTATTAGAGGAATGGGAAGATTTGAAGGGAAAAGTATGTGAGTGAAATTGATTTTCTGGTATTGCACTGTTGGCCATAATTTCAGGGTTAATGAATTAAAACTTGGTTGTCTGCAAGAAGAAGGAGAGGATCAGCTGCTTTGAGCCTGAGGCTGCTCTGGAAACTGCTGATGTACCCGAATTTGCTGTTGTGACTCTGCAGATATCTGGAGTGACTTTTTTTTTAATTGGGTTATTTAGGTCTTGTCATTAAGTGTTTGGGGTTCTTTTCATATTCTGGATATCAGTGCCCTAGGTGGGAGCAGGTGGCTAAGATCTTGCAGTTTGAACTCTCTAATTTCACACTTGATTATTTCCAATGTTGTGCAATAGCTTTTAATTGGGTACTGTGCTCCTTACTGACTCTTGGTTTTGTTTATGCACTCTAGTGACCTGGCTGAGGAAGTCGTTGCCCTTACCCTTACCCAGGAGGGTTGATGCAGTATTTCCTGTTAGCACTTCCAGATTTTCTAGTCTAATTCTTACATTTCTGATCAACATGGGTTGACTTTTTGTTGGGTTAAAGGCAGTGATCTATTTTATTATTTTACATATTGATATTAAGTTTTCTCAGCACTGTGTTGAAATGGCTGTTGAAAATTTGTGAAACTTTGCCACGTGCTAGATAACTGGCCTCAGTATGCTACTCCATTGGTCTTCATGTCTGTTTGGTTCCAGGGCCATGCTGTTTTAGCTACAATGCCTCTGTGAAATCACTTGAGGTCAAATAGTTTCATATCTTCAGCATCCCTCTTCCTGCTCAGGATTGCATTGGTTATTGTGTGACTGTAATTAATCCACATACATATCCAGACCCTTTTTTCTGTTTTTTGTAAAATATCTTTAGTATTTGTTGGAAATTTCATTGAATCTGTGCAACACTTTGGGCGGTTTGGTCTTTTGATAATATTATTTCTGACTATACAAGATCATGGAGGTCTTTCCATCTCTAAGATCTTCAATTTCTTCCTGCGATGCTCACTGTTTCCATGATAGAGCTCTTTCCCGTCCTTCGTTGATTTTTTTCTGAGGACTTTTTATGGTTATTTTGAATAGGACATGTTTCCTGATTTCTTTCTCAGCACAGTCGTTTTAGAAGTATAGGAAAGTGGTTTATTTATGAATGAATGGTGTATTTGGCTACATTGCTAATGTTCTTTATTAGATCAAGAGGCATTCTGATGGAAATATTGGTTCTTTGAGATACTGGATCATATCACCAGCAAGTAGACATATTTCTTTCCTCTGTATCCATTTAGTCTCCTCTCTTGCTTGATTGCTCTGGCCAGAAATTCAGGGACTAAGTTCACAACACAAAAAATCAAAAAATCAAAGAAACAAAGGGATGGTTCATAGAAAAAAGTAATGATGATTGAAAATCCCTGAGCAAACTATGTAAAATTTAAGGAACAGAGGATTCAAAGGGAAAAAAGGTAAAACAAAACAGAGGTATGCCACAGATGTTTCTAACATCCAGAATATAATTAGAAATTATTTTGAAAAATCATCCTCCAGTATAATAGAAACTTGAAGATATTGACAAAATTCTCAATGCTTGTTACTATACAAATTGATGAAAAAGAATATAGAAATGTGAAACAGAAACATATCAAACAATGAAACTAAAAAGCCATTATAGTTCTTCCATGAAAGTAAAGCCCAGAACCAGACTGATTTTCAGTTGATTCTGAAAGAACTTTAAAGAAGAGTTCAGGCTAACTTCCTCAGATGACTCCATGAAAAGGAGGAGAAAATAATGAAAAAAATTCTATAAAGGCAATATCACCCTATTACCAGAAACAGACACAGACACATCCAGCAAAGAAGACTTCAGACC